>JAPPVO010005296.1:0-24243 GCA_030407325.1 Camellia japonica | reverse complement strand
AGCTTGCAGGAAGAATAGTTCATCATCCAATTCCATGCTCTTCTTGGCAACAAGATTCTATTTCTAATCTTAGAGGCATCAGATATTGTTTGGGAGGAGTATGCATTGGTGGAGGTTGAGATGACCTTGAGTTTTTGGAGTGTGGCTTGGAGCTTGGTGCTGTTTTCTGGTGTGTTCTGCTGTATTTTGCTCTGTACTGGCCTCGAATTCTCTGGAGTGTGGTTTGCATTGGTGTGAGGTCTACTACGTGGGAAGGTTGGGCTCAAGGACTGGGGTTTATCAAACTGTAGATGAGGTATATGTGTGAAAGTGTACATTAAACCAGCTATTTTTTAGGTGTTTTGTTTCTTGGCTGCTCAGCTATGCTCACTACTGTTGGAATGCTTTGCTTAGGTAGTGGTCTGTTGGTCAGCTAAGCTCTGTTACTGGTCTGTCTTGTTGGTTTTTTTGTTCTGTTTGTTATGTTGGCTGATATATACGGCTAAGATGGAATTTGGTGTGACTTGCTGTTGGTGTGTTTGCTTTGGGTTCTCAGCTAGCAGCAACATTGGTAGGGCGGTTGAGTTTGTTGTTCTTTGCTGCTCAGCTTGCTCAGCTGTGTTTTTGTTGTTGTTGTGGTGTGGTGTTTGGTCTGTTTTCTTGTTGGTTTCTCACCAACTCTGGAGGTGTTAGCAAATGATAGGATGAGCTTTTTGGTGCCAACCTAGTTTGGATGATTTAGCTCATTGTGATACTTTTGCAATTTCCTTTTTTTTATTGATATTTTTTGTTTTGTACTTTGTATTTGATTCTTACATCAATAAAGTTTCTTTTCACTAATAAAAAAAAAAAATTGTAATCCAACCACCCTCTAAAAGGATAGAATCATTGATGTTGAAAAGCTAAATAGTGGCAGTGTACATGTGCACGTAGAAATAGGGATTGTCACACACGGCAAGTGGGGGGGTCTGATTCTAGAGCGACATAGGCCACTTGACATATTGCAGAAATGGGCCTATGTCGTGTTGATTGTACGAAAGAAAGGATGTCTATAAGTATAATCGAACAGATAAAAAAAAAAAAAAGATCGACCAAATTAAATTACTATAATATTTAAGATAAATTAAGATAGAAAAAGAATAGTAAGATATTAAAATAATAAACAATAAGGTACAAATTTGATCCATTTCTTTGGAAAACTATGGATTTAATGTTGATAAATAGGCGAATCCTCTAGATGAACTTCTTCTACTTCTTCACTTCTCAATTCTATAAATGCTTTTATACATTACCCATTCACCTTAAACACAACAATTTTTAGGATTTTCAACCTCAACAACTCCATATGGATAGACAAAGTATCCTTGGGAATAAATGTAAGCGAGAAATAAAGAAGAACCTTTTCATCAGGTGTAAAATATTTTCTTAGAATACGATGGTCATGAGCCCTTTTTATACATTCTTTATATGATTTAGAACAATTGTACGCATCATTTCTGATTTCCTCTTACTCATTAATTTTAAGTGTTCCATCGGCACCTGCTTTGTCGAGATCAAAGTTGAGTTTCCTTATATCCCAATAAACTTTGTGCTCCAATTCAATAGGAAGGTGGCATGCCTTGCCATAGACATGTCGATAAGCAGACATTCCATTAGAAGTTTTAAATGCAGTGCAATATGACCTCAATGCGTCATTTAGTTTTAAAGACCAATCATTTCTATTAGGATTTATCGTTTTCTCTAATTTTTGTTTAGTTTCCCTATTTGATATCTCTACTTGACCACATGTCTGTGGGTGATTGGGAGTGACAATTTTATGGGTTATACAATATTTCTTCATTAAATGCTCAAAAATCTTATTACAAAAATGTTTTCCACTATCGCTAATAATGACTCGTGGTGTACCAAAATGTGCAAAAACATTGACCTTGTTTGGTTTGTCTCTTGAGAGACAATATTTGACAAAAAATTTTAAAAATTTGTTTGGTTGAAAATATTTGAAAAAAATAAATCCAAGATCGCTTCTCTCTACTACACAACTATCACACCCAACTATTCAACTACAAAAAATAAATAAATAAATAAATAAATAAAAAATAAATAATAATAATAATAAATAAATAAATCATCCCAAATTTCAAAACTCCTAAATTATTTCAAAACAGACAATCAAACAAATTTTTAAATTTTGTAAACTCCTTCTAAAAAATTATTTTTCAAAATTGTTTCACAAATACAAACCAAACATGGCCATTGTTTCTCAAAAATTGGACCACAATTATGTGATCATTAGTTTTGCATGCAATAAACTCTACCCACTTAAACTCATAATCAACTGCGAAAATGATGAATTTCTAAATGAGTTAATAGACTCATAAAATCAATGCCCCCAAACATCAAATATTTTGACTATTAGAATTGGGTTTAGTGGCATCATGTTCCTACGAGAGAGGCTCCCTAGCCTTCGGCATCTGTGTTCTTGCATTAGCTGCATATTTACGTTGTGTTTGGTTGGGAGATTTGAAGAGGGATTTGGAAAGGGAAAGGAAAAACTAAGGTGAAATGTGAATAAAATATACCTACATTTCACATAGTTTCACATACCTTTTCCCTTTCTCTTTCCAAATCCCTCCCCAAATCCCCCAACCAAACACATCATTAGTGTCATATAAATTGTTTTCATGGTTTTGGTGCTAAGGATTTCAATAATTCTCCCTTCCTTCTTTTCCATCTATTGCATGTGATTCCATTGCTTCCAATTAACGACATATGTTTCTCTTGTCCAATAAATGGGTTCATTGGGTTCATTTGTCCAACTTATATCTAATTCAATCCAACTAATTTAAACCTATTTATTAAATGAGTGGGTTTCGATTGGGTGGCTTTAAATGCATAACCCATTTTGACTTGTCCAATCCCGTCCATTTGCCACCTATAGTCCAAAGGCATATAAAAGTAAAATTGGAATATGAGTTAAATAAGGAAATAAATATCTAAAAAAAAACTAGAAACAGTCAATCCTTTAGATTAGGCAAGAGGGAGTGCTTAATTAATGACCTTCTTATCTCATATCTAAACTCATGAGCCAACATTTCTAGCGATGATGGACTAACGGCCTAAATAAACATGGAGTTAGGGTTTTCTAGTTGTTTCATAAAAATTACGTGGTGGCTCATTTCTTTTGTGAATCGATCTATTTTGGCAAATTTTAGCCTATACGAATTAAGTCATTTAGATTCCATGGTCCCTAAATAAGAATTGAATAGAATCCAATGACTTGTGGGAAAAGTGATTTACGGCCAAGTTGGGATGTAGATGATTCACATTCGATCTTCAAAAGAGTGGGTTAAAACTAACGTGTGGGAAATGCACCCCCCAAAAGGTGTGGTGCCCACAACATGCTTATTGTATTTTTTCAATTTCCTATAATATGAAGCTAGTTTTTGAGATTGGGTGGATTTGAATTTACATATAGGGATCAAAGTAAATTTTTTTTAAAATTTTAGGAACTAATGTGAAATTTCATTGTAGACACTTCATTTTTGATTGATCTTAAGACTTGGGCGCTCTGTGAAGAGCTCCCGATGATGAAAGCAAAGATCAATACAAGCATAAGTCATCGATGAAGAGAGAGAAACATTCCTACACCTGTTTTTGCCAAAGAGTTTTCCAGACCTTCAAACTTATTTTTCAAAATGATTTTTGAGGCGAGTGGTACTTTCTCACTTGTTTTAGCTATTTCTAGCATTGTGTTTTCCAAAAGTGTTGATCTATTTTTCAGAAAAGAGAGCTTAGAAAGCTAGAATGAGTGAGAAGATGGGGAAACCTTCTGAGAAAACTCTAGCCGAACAAGATATGGTCAGCCGAATTGTGGAGCTCCAAATTTTTGGAAGATCAAAGGATTTTAAATAAACAAAATGACTTACTAAATTAAAACTTAACATTTTAATTGAAAATTTCAACTCTAATACATTACCAAAAGTTCAAACAACATTAGCTAAAAACTTAAAATTATCCAAATAATCGTAAAGTCCTTAATATCTACTACATTATTAGATAATAAAATTTATTCGACTCTTGTCATGGCTTCAAATTAGCCAAGGCTCTACATCATCAACCCTGTTTTCAGCTTCCATTCCTTCGTTGTCAAAACCTGGCATAAAACATCATGAACTGTAAAGCCCAAAAAGAAGACACAACAAACCTACCTTTCTTTTTAAGGAAAAATATTGAGATTATAAACATGATATTAACAACATAACAATATAAATGCATGCATAAATTACACACAATTTATTAAAATTAATAAATTATCTTATTAAGTGACACTCGAAATCTCACCATAGAGATTCAACTTACCAACCGTTAAGCTATGGCCACAAATGATTTGAAACCACCCTTGGTAAAATTATATAATTAGTCTCAACTATAATACCAGAGATACCCATGACCATGATTACATACCCAAGTGGTGACATTTGTGGTCTACCACAACGGTTGTCTGCAGTGGATATTTTTCCCTGTTGTGCCACCCGCACTTCCACCCTTATCCAAAACTGAAATACCGTTAAGGGTTCAAATACAACTTGTTCCATCTAAGGTTTCGCAACAATGGTTTCTGTAACTCCCCCAAAATGTAACAACAGATAAACCCATAATATACATCATATATGCAGAAAACTAATAAGGTGGTCTTTCACTAATTCTCTGGTAAACATTACAAAAGGTGCCACATGCATTATACATTCATAAACCCTAAATTCTAAATCTGTAGCATATGACACATAGTGCTAAATAGAAATGAAAGGAAATGGAGATAAGTTCATGCCTTAATGGATACATATTTCCAAGACGATACTTGGTCACAACAAAAGTGGGTCAAGCCCAAACAAATAAAAGCCCGAGGCTTGTATAAAAGATATTTACAATACAAAAATGAATGAGCCTTCAGCATCAAGATCCTCCATAGCTAAGTCCTTAGCGAAGGCATACCATCAGCACTTGAAAGTTAGTTTCCACATAGGGTGAGCTAAAACCCAGTAAAGAATCATACCTTAACACACTGTATGAGGCTTAACAAAGTCATATGGTGAACGCATATGCATGTCATTTACCAAAACATTACACTTTTCTCTTTCAAAACAATATAATGCCATGATTATAAATCAATTCGTAAAACAATAATTTTAAATAAAAAAACAAGGCAGTGGATACACAACACTGTGAATCTTTAGGTACGTGTCTGCTAGTAGGTTATACAAGCACTACCAAAACCATTTTACCGGTAATAACTGGAAGAATCGACACCTAACTACACGGGTTTTTGGACTTTCACCAAAAACACACAGGCCAACATAGATAATACCACAACCACATCCCTTACCTAGATTTACCAAGGTATTCACCATTTTTTCTCAAAACGATACATTTTCAATGTACAAATATGAAACAATGTTCAATGTAAGATGAATGAGTAATTGGTTTCAATTAACCTAATCCTCATGCAATTTTTGCAACAATCAAAGCTATCCTTCACTGATAGCCTAAAACATATATCTCTATACAAAAGATAAAATTTTAGCCATTTTTCCTTAGTTCAAAACCAATGATTTCATGATTTCCAACAAAACATCTATTCCTTTCAAAACACATTTGAATGAGAGATTTTCAAGATTTCAACCCAACTTAACAATATTCTCATCTCCACAACATTTCCCATGAACTCATTTGAAAACCCCTCTTTTATACTCCCAAAACCAAACCCACGACTCCCAAATCACTACACTTTCAAGGAACACATAACAAGGCTAAGAATCATATGAACAGATTGAAGAAATCCCTACCTCAAGATTAGAAGGAGAGAAGAACAAGACCCCAAGTTTGACAAAGCCGAAAACTAGAACTTTTCTAATTAGAATGTTCACTTCTATGAGCTCTACACTTTTTCCCAAAGCACTACAGCAGGGAGACCAACGAATTTGAGTGTATAGGGGTGTTTAGACAAGAACTAAAGAGAGAGAAAGAGAGTGTGTGTGAAGAAATCTAATAAAGTTATCTTTTAGAGAGAGAGAGAGAGAGAGAGAGAAATCAAAAAAAAGTGAAAGAAAATATTTTTTTCCTGTACTGATATACACACAGACTACTCGAGTGACCAAAACACTGCTTGACACCGCTCGAGCGTCAAACACAAAGAACCGCTCGAGTGACCAAATCATGGCTCAAGTGCACAATGACTCAATCGTAGAAGTTTAGACCTGCAAAGAGACCGCTCAAGCGAAAGACACAAAATTTCACTTGAGCGACCAACCCATGGCTCAAGCGAAGAGTGTGAGGGTTTAAAAGGTTTTCTTACCTAGCAATTACACATGTAACTACAAAAAAATACTATATCATGATTTTTAGCATTATTAACACTTAAATATTCTGAAATGGAAGACAATATTGAGAGGGTTTTAAAGGCTTTCTTACCTAGCAATTTGATTGAAATAAGGTGGTGAAATGGTAAGAAAATTTTTGCTTTCCTTCTTCTTCTCTTCTTTTTCCTTACTCTAACTTGCTCTCACAAATTTTTTATTTTTATTTTTTGTCTTTGCTCTTTCTCCAATTAGTTAAGGAGAGAGTTGCCATGCATATATACACTCAACCATATGTTCTTTTATTGTGATGCATGATCACAAATCTCTCAATATCTAGGTTTTCATCATGACCTATCGAATAGGTTACATGGGACTGAACAAGTGGTGAGGTGATTAACCCCCACCAGCTACCTAATGCATTATATATATTTTTTAATTGAATGATAAATTTGTATAATTGTGTATTTGTGCGAGTTTCTTAAAAATCAATTAATAATTTTTCAACTAAGGTATTTAGTAGGGATAATTATTAAGTTGAATCTTGTCAAAGATAGTTACAAATGAAAACATTGAATACTCACAAAATTATTATTCTTAGCAATATTTTTGTTAGTGACTAAATTGGAGTAATTTTTTAACTAATTTATACATTAATATATTTATTAAATAGTTTTTAGATAAAATTAATTCATTATTCATATCTTTTAATGCACTTCTAAGAATAATTAAATACATGTTCTCACACGAACAACTTTTTGAAACACACGACGAACAACTTTGGTCTAGATAAGCACATTTGGATTACTTCTATTCGGATAAGCACATTCAGACCCTTTTTGCTTCGACAGACATTTTTTTTAGAAAGCACGAGGGACTAATTTAGGTCGGCTGTACAACTTCTTGTCCGGCCAAGCTCGCCGGTCTCAGCCAAACAGATTTCTCATGAGGTGTCTCCTAGCATATTGGAATATGCCATATGGATCCTTGAGGGCCAAATGACATATTCCAAGCATCCCAAGCGTATAAAAACCCCTCTTCTTGGAGAGATAAGGGCTGATAAATTTAGTGAGGGTTGGTGAATTTCAAAAGATTGTGAATTCTGGTTGTTAAATCTAAAGGACATTGAGCTTTATACACACTCACTATACCTATGCACTTGGAGTCTATTCCTCATCCTTTTAGCTTGGAGATTTGGAGCTAGAGATCTTCATCAGCTTGAGGGAGCTTGGATTGGAGTTTGTGACTAGCTTGGGCCCTATCTTTGCCAGTATTGAAGGTGATCCCCACTTTCATTTCACATTTCTTGCATCTTCTATCCCTTTTTCTCTATTTTTGGAATCTTCTTGAGATCTAGAGATTGTTGTTGGGTTGTTGTTGATAGCTTAGCTGCATTTTCTCTTTCTCAACCCCTTTTTGTAGTGATTTAGGGCTTGTATAGAGACTTTGGCCAAGTCTAACTTATTTTTCTTATTTTATTATTGTAGACACCCTATTTTGACTGACCCTAAGACTTTGGGCGCTTGGAAACCTCCCGATGATGAAATGGTACTCATTTCATATTTAGAATGTTTAAGGTCATTTGGAGTTGTTGTATAAAACCGTTTTGGCCAAAAATTAACTTTTTGTAAAAATGACCATTTTACCCTTGAACTCATTTTTAGCAAAAAAACCCAACTTTTTAACCCTGAGAAAGAGA
Source organism: Camellia japonica (assembly GCA_030407325.1). Lineage (NCBI taxonomy): Eukaryota > Viridiplantae > Streptophyta > Magnoliopsida > Ericales > Theaceae > Camellia > Camellia japonica. Next base: position 16,212 of record JAPPVO010005296.1, on the reverse strand, counting down.
GATAAGCTCGATTATACTTTGATCAAATATATTTTCCAAAATTAGTGACTGATTTTATCAAAAACATTGATCATAAGGCAACTTGGCTTACTTGGGCCACAAGCAAGCGAAGGGCATGAGACCCCCCCACTTGTGCATGCATGGATGGCATGTGTACCAAGGTGAGAGGTGTAAGTGCTTACGTTCATTGTGAGCACTCATGTCCAACGTGACCACTCATATTCAAGTGTAGTAAAGTTACTTTTGGTAATGCAATCTTGGTATATTTTTGGTATGGGACGGCAATGGAAACCCTAGAGAGATTCCAGGACCTTCCCCATTGCCTATAAAAGGGATCTCTCTCCCTCCCTTTCAGGGGTTAGAAAAATGGAGCCACTTTTGTGAGATTTTAAGAGAAAACATATCTTCTCCCCTCCTCTGGCCTTAGCTCTGAAAATAACCCACCAAACAGCAACTCTAACTTCTAAAAATCATCTAAAAGCTTAAAGGACTTAAACTATATCAGAACCCTAACATGAGGGAGGCTTGCAAAAACTTAGCTTTTCTTGTATTTTTCTTTGCATTTTCTTCGGTTTCATCAAACCAACAGGTAAAACTCCTTTACCTTTTGTATTTCAGTACCTTTTTGTCTCATTTTTCAGTACCTATCCATACTAGGTTGTTAGTTCATCATTCCATCATATAGTTTATTCATCCTACTAGCTGATTCTCACAATTATGGGTTAGAAGCCCATGCCTGGCTTTCTCAATGAGAATGGTCTGATTCTCCCCTTTTGTTGTATATTTTCATGGATTTGGGTGGTATACACCCTTATTCATGTGTTTAAAGGGTAGAATCTCTCCATTCTCATTAGAATTTCCCTCATCTATTGCTTCATTGATTTTTGTTGCTATAGAAATGCAGATAGTGTTTCCTCTATGAGAATAGACTGAATCTCCCTTCTCGTCACTGTAGACGCGCCCGTGGGCCTCATGCTCTACAGTTCGGACTCCCTTTTTGTTTGTTGCAGTTCTTAATCTGAACCAAAGAGTCCAACTCTGGCAAATCATTTTGAGAAAATAGATTTTTGAAAGAAGTGCCAAACATGGACTGCTTTGCCAGATACAGAGTCGCCACCTAAATATTTTTTAAAATGGGGAAATTTAGGAAACCCTGACTCAGGTGCCAAAGGCCACGTGTCCGTCATCACCAAAGTTGTCTTGGCTCAGGAGCTTGGGTACGATCGGGGAAGGTCAGCTATGAGCACCCCCTCTCGCCCGGTCCGAAGACCGGCCTCTACTAACCATGATATCCGATTTTGAAAACATTATGTGTTCTTGTTCCGGTTATTAGCCTAGATTTACTATGTTATGCGCATAGCAAACAAGTATAGACTAGATTGCCTAATTTGGAAACAAGCATTGCATATCCGTTTGTTTTGAAAATGCTTTGGAATTTGCTACTCGCAAGTAGGCTAAAACACGGATTTCAACGAGTTTTTCCAACTCAAACAATCCAACCTTCACCCATAGGCAATCAGGCAGTTTATCTCATATAAGCATTTAGCCACATGGTAATCATGCTGTCATGTTAACATTCACACGCGTGTGAGATGCTAAAGCATAAATACTTACATTGCACTCCATGCCAAAACAATAAACTAGTTAGCAAACATGCATGTCCTAGTTCATGTTAAGTGGCTAATGCAACACATGCAAGGATGCAGTTAGAGTAGGCTCGGCTAACCCTAAAATGGTATGTGAAATGCTACAATTATCACGTATTCAATTTGGAATTGGAAATACAATGCAGTTTGTCATGATGTACCGAGCTTGGTGCATGCAAGACCAATGCATGGATGCACGTATGCATAGCATAAGGTATGCTAATTTAGACGTGCCCTAATCTACCATCATAAGCAGGTAAATAAAAGGGAAGAAAGAAGTGGGGATTGGAAGACATGCACACGCACGCACCCACACTTATTATAAATTCGCCCTCGCTCGGAGGGACCAAAAGAATAATACAAATTAATTAACTACACAAGCTAATTAAATATTACAAATTGCCTAATTAGTTAACAATTAACTAAACTAGGAAAAACAGTAAACCGCCTCGGGAGGAGAGCCTGATGCAACGCATGCTCGGGTCCTGCTCGGAATTGCACTGCCATGCATAGTCTGCCTCTGTTTTCCCTGCTCTTCCCCTCCAAACACTGCCAAAGCCTCAGAGATGCCTCTCTGGACATTGGGGGACACCATCGGCTGAGTAGAATGGCCACCGGCTGCAGCATGTGATCATCGGCTGGAAATGAGGCTATCGGCCACCAATACATTGCCGGTCGGCACTAAATATTGCCGGTCGGCAAAAAAATGCCTGCAGAACCTGCAATTGACAGCAGCAGAGGGCAAGGCATAGCATGGCAATACAATTCAAGCAATGTATGCACCAATCATGCCCCTTATCATGTTTATGACTCAAAGGAACATGTGCCTCGATTCTCGGACCACCAATCACGCATTTCCACGGATGATGGCCCAAAGAATCAAGCATGCACTTTCATGTCAAATGAAATGCAATACAAACAAACAAACCAAAGCCCAATCCCTATCACTAATCAAGGGACAAAGCATGCATGCAAGATGCAATGCAACCTAGGCATGCAATCTAAGGGTGCAACATGAGCATGTGAACAAACAATGCACACTAGGCATGCAACCTAAGCAAACAAGCATGGGAGACATGCAAACTAACCAAGCATGCAAGATGCAACTAAACATGTTAATATGCAAGGCTTGCAACATGTAAGCAACTTGACCAAAGAAGAATGCATGCCAAATACGAAGGGTTCCGAGCATGCAACAACATGAGATAGGTCAAGTATGTGACAACACACGAGGTAAGCATGCAAACAAGCAAATGGTGGACTTAAACATGACTTGGGCAGCCCTAACTAGGCCCAAAATCAGTGGTCAAAACCATGGAAGTGAAGGCCAAAATGCAAACAAACATGCAAGCACTCATGATCCAACACTTAGGCATATAAAGACAACTCTTAAGCACACTTAAAGAGACCAAACGATAGACAATTAGCATGCAATGAAAAGCTTTAAAATCATGTTATAAGAGGTGCCAAATCAACTTAAACAAGACAAACATTAGCATGCAAATGGTCCAAGTACTTGAGGCAAGCCAAGAGGCTTAGACCAAGGTCAAACCCACCAAGCCTCACAAGGCTAAGGGGACTTCAAACAAGTCAAAAGAAGGCTTGAACAAAGCCAAGGGTGCCCTAGATAGCATCTAAGTGGCTCAAGTCTAAAGGCATATACAATGGCCAAAACAAGGAGCACAAGGCACAACCTTTTAAGCAACAAAGAGACAACCAAGGCAAGCATACAAGCATGTCTTAAGGACTGAAATGACATGGAAAATGGTTTCAAACCATTGAAAATGATGCAAGCAAAGCATGCTACACACTCATGCACTTAAGGCCAACAAGCCAACAATACAAAGGGGCTATATAATGCATGCCAAGATCGACTCAAACAAACATGGATAGACCTTAAACATGGCAAAATAAGCACAAAACCTTCACAAGGCTAAGCCTAAAACATGCTAGAATAAAGGCTAACAACCTAAGGCATATTAAGGCAATAACATGGCATTACATGGTAGGTATGCTAAGCATGCATGGTATACCAAAACCAACACACAACAATGTTATATCATGGCATAATAAGCATGGAAAACAGCCTAGACATGATCAACAAACACTCAAGCATGATGCTCCCTCAAGAGGCCAAAAAGTGCCCTTTTCAAGGACAACAAGGAGAGGGTGGCCCTCTCCTTCTTGAGACTTCAAGGCACCATCTTCACCACTGAAATCCCTTAAGATTTCAGTGGTGAGGAGGCCCAAGCACCAAAGTCTCGGAGCTCACCAAAAATAGCACAAAAAGGAGCCTTACAAGGCCTAGGAGGGGTCAAACAAACCCAAACCACAAAACACTCTTAACAAACAATCAAGAGGGTTAAAAAACAGAACTTTTTTGTATTATACACTAAGCACAAAAATAGTTCTAAGATAGGTAGAAAAGCAATGCAAAAATGGGGAATAAAAGGGAAGTTTCTTACCCTTGAAGCCCTCCTTCACAAACAATGCTCCAACAGCCTTCTTTGGCTTAAATCCAGCTCCAAAACACTAAAACAACCCTCCAAGGGTCTCAAGTCCAAGAGATGGTGTGTTAGTGGGTGTTTGTGAGCAAAAGTGGGACAAAACACACACTTATAGAGATAGAATATGTATCAAACCCTAACCCTAGAACTCAAGCTTTTCAAAGCTGTCTAAAATGTCTAACAAATGTCTAACCCTCATGCCAAGAGAGGAGGCTCTCCTATATAGGCAATTCCCTCTTGTAAGGCTTCCAAAACAAGCCATTCAAGAGGGAAATCCCTCCATACACGTGTATGGAGGGGAATAGGGTGGGTGCCAGCTATCACAGCTGGCACAAAATATCTGCTAAAAGCATATGAATAGTAGTCGGCTGGCCAAAATTGTCATTTTGACAAAATTGATGGCCGGTCGGCCAAAAAGAGTGCCGGCCGGCAATATACATTGCCGGTGGACACAAACAACAGCCGGTGGCCTCTAGCCATGGCCGGTGATGTGTGGGGATGCCTCACAAGGCATTCCCTGCCCCTCCAAGGCAAAGCACAAGTGTTTGGTGCAAAACCAGACACAAAACGGTCGAGTTCGGAGATCCTGAGGCAAGGCACGTAGCCGAGACCTCCGGGAACTCCAAACGAACACAAACATGGATAATCACCGAGTGTTCCAACGGTGACGTCCAAGTCTTGAGGACGGTCAAAAATGGGGTGTCTACAGTTGCCCCTCTTTGACAGAACTCGAAAGTCATAACAATGACGGGAGTGAATGTCAAAGCCCAGAGACGACCCATTTTTGACAAGGCCGAAGACTTGGACAATCATGCAAGACAAACAAGGTATGCGCCCGAAGGCAGGGGCAAAATGCAAGACAATGCAAGAAGCCGAGCATAACTTATGATCATGCAAAGAAAGCTGTAACGAAGCACGCATGAGACAGTTTTAAGCTAGCATACACCAAACTACACTACAATGCAGAAAGGATGTAAGAGAATTATGCAATTCTCGATACGTCTCACGCGGAGGATACAATACCTGTCCGGTTCGTCCGGTTGCACCGGCCTCAAATGAGCCGTACATACAATATCGTGCCTGTAAAGTAAACAAACTTAACAGGTATGATATTGTTAGCAATATGCATGACAATGCAAGATGAATGCAAAATGATATGCACTATATACAAAACTACGTATAAACAATGCAAATGATATGCAATGCAATCGAATCATGATTCAATCATGAGCGGTTCGAAACCACACAAATGTCAAATAGATTGATGGAAGTAACAAGTTTGTCTACCATAGAAAAGGTGCCGCAACCCTCAAACCAACATACCAGCGTGGAATAGGCGCGCACACATGCAGAACTATGAGTAATGTAGACGGACACAAGAACGAGTATTAGGTGGACTGACATAAGTGGGGTGACGACCCGCTGGGGAAAGAATAATGATCCTAACACCGGATGCAACAATTACACTACAATGTAATATCTACAATGGATATGGCGTGCAGCCAAAACCGTATCTTGCCTAGGAAAGGCATGTACGCATACAAGCCATGTCTAACACAGAAAAGGTGCCGCAACCCTCAAACCAAGTTCATCAAGGAATAGGCGCGTACACATGCAAAACTGTGCTTTAACGTGAAAAGTATGAGCACATACCAAACCAAGCTTAACAAGGAAAGGTGCAAGCCATAGATGGAGGGTGATGCAGTGAATGCATGCAACTAAAATGCAATGGAGATGGATACAACGGGTATGGCACGCGGGCCAAACCAAATCTTGCCTAGGAAAGGCATGTACACGTACAAGCTGCGTCTAACACAGAAAAGGGGCCGCAACCCTCAAACCAAGTTCATCAAGGAATAGGCGCGTACACATGCAGAACTGTGCTTTAACGTAAAAAGTATGAGCACATACCAAACCAAGCTTAACAAGGAAAGGCACAAGCCATAGATGGAGGGTGATGCAGTGAATGCATGCAACTAAAATGCAATATCTACAAATATGCAATGGAATGTAAATGCAATATTTACAGTGGAAATGCATGACAATGCACTATATTACGATGAAATGCATGACATATGCAATATCTACAATGATGCATGACATATGCAATATTTACAATGTAATGCATGACATATGCAATATCTACAATGATGCATGACATATGCGGTATATTTACAATGAAATGTATGACATATGCAATATCTACAATGATGCATGACATATGCAATATTTACAATGAAATGCATGACATATGCAATATCTACAATGAAATGCATGACAATGCAGTATTTGCAATGAAATGCATGACATATGCAATATCTACAATGAAATGCATGACAATGCAGTAAAGGTTTCGCACCCTCCAAGGATTTAAGGTCTCCTAGACCGTGACAAAATGATGCACGAGATGATGCGTACTACAACGCATGCAGACATGCGCAACAATAAAGGTTTTACACCTTCGAAGGATTTAAGGTCTCCTAGACCGTGGCAAAATTATGCACAGGATGATGCGTACTACAACGCATGCAGACATGCGCAGCAATAAAGGTTTTACACCTTCGAAGGATTTAAGGTCTCCTAGACCGTGGCAAAATGATGCACAATGCAAGTGAGACACGCATGCCAATGTAGATAAGACACGCATGCCAATGCAAGTGAGACACGCATGCCATGAAGGAATGTAAAATGATATGTAAATGAGACACGCATGCCTCAAAGGTGCAAGACAATGCACATGAGACACGCATGCCTCAAAGGAATGTAAAATGATGCAAATGAGACACGCATGCCTCAAGGACTGTAGAATGATGCAAATGAGACACGCATGCCTCAAGGAATGGAAAATGATGCAAATGAGACACGCATGCCTCAAGGATTGTAACATGATGCAAATGAGACACGCATGCCTCAAGGATTTGAGGCACGCGTACCTCAAAGGATGTAAAATGAAATGTATGATAATGTGGATGAATTCGAATGCGTGACAACGCATGTTTTCCTTTTGAAATGCATGACAATGCAAATGGACTTAAATGCGTAACAACGCACGTGTTTTGGAAAGCATGACAATGCATGGTAAGGGAATGCACGAAAACGCGAACGATGCGCGAGGCGACGTATGTATTGAAATGCATGACAATGCTTGTAATAAAAATGCAATGACAATTCATGAGAGATGTGCATGACAATGCAAGGGGTGCGTGTTACAACGCGTGTAGTACGTGCATAACAACGCAACTGTGAGGCGCATGACGGCTCGATGCAATGCACCGAAATAGTGCGATGAACGCGTGCAACGCACACGGGGCAACTTTTGAATCTTACAAAAGGCAAAAGGATACAGAAGGATACATCATTGAATGAATTTGAGTGCCACGCACAGAAGACACGGTCCGAGGTCAAAACGGAGGCTGGTTGAGCGTCGGAGACGCACTGTTTTACACTGTTTTAAGCAATGAAGGCTCTGGACCACTCATATGGCCCAAGGAAAGGTGTAGGAGGCTCAAAGACCACTGTGGGAGACCACCGGCTGTCCACCGGCCATCATAATTCATCACCGGCAGCCCATCGGCCATCAAATAGCTTCATCGGCACAATATATTGCCGACCGGCACAAAATGTTGCCGACCGGCAAAAGTCCCTGTGTCGGGGCAGTTTCGACTTTTTGCTTTGGGTCTTTTAAAATAGGGTTTCTAAACCCTATTTCTCACTTCCTCCTTAGCCGAAATTCCACACCCTCTCTCTCTAGAGTGTTTTCCCCTCCTCGTTTCCTCATTTTCTTCGCGTTCTACGCCCGTTTCGTCGTCGGATTCGCGATTTCCTTCGCGTTTCGGACGTTTTCATCCGAACAAATCTTTGTTTCGGTACCTCCTTTGTCGTTTCCACCTTTTTGGGGTTTGGTCCCCTCACTTTCCTCTTGATTTCCGTGCCTTTTTCACATCCCGACTTTTCCGGCCATTTTCCACCCTCCCGGGGGTTGACTTTTCGGTTGACTTTCCATATTCCAGCCCGATTTTTATTTTCCGACCATTTTCCTCGTCATTTTGACATGGCCGACGATATTCCACGTGGTGGGACTCCTTCGGATCACAAGATGGATCCCGGGGTCGAGCTCCTACCTTTGAGCGAGCGCCCGTTTGACCGGCGACCTACCGGCCGGCGATTCACATTCTGCCCCCTGACGGACTGCGCCAGTTCAGGAGTTTTGACGTGGCGCTGGATCCCGAGCTTCTCTTGCGCGAGCCTGCCTCTCACCTATCCTTCGGCACTTCTGAGGTAACATTTTTTCTCTGTTTTAATTTCTGCAATGTAGAACTTTTAACTGTCAACTGCCATAGCTGATTACATTCTTTAATTGCTTTAGCTCAGATGCTCTGATACACTGTGCATTGTAGTTGATTGCAAACGCACTTGCAACTGATATCTGTTTAAGACCGACACATGCACACACACTGCACTAGCCTTGAATCACTCAACACACGGCACATACCGTATTTCACTGCAAACACCGGCACCCGATACCTGTTTGAATCTGAAAATATGCACGCATGCCACATTTGCACTGAACCACTCAGACATGCTGACGCATCACACGTTGCAGTTCACTGTAAGCACACCGGCACTCGGTATCTATTTGAACTTGAAAATACGCACGCATGCCACATTTGCACTGAACCACTCAGACATGCTGACGCATCACACGTTGCAGTTCACTGTAAGCACACCGGCACTCGGTATCTATTTGAACTTGAAAATACACACGCATGCCACATTTGCACTGAACCACTCAGACAGGCTGACGCATCACACGTTGCAGTTCACTGTAAGCACACCGGCACTCGGTATCTATTTGAACTTGAAAATACGCACGCATGCCACATTTGCACTGATTTTGACTGTTTCTTCAAAACTGTACATTTTATATTGCTTCGCAACTACTTGTTTGAAAACAAGGAGATTCCCATACCATCCGCGGGTATGGGAATACTGCCGCTCGTGAGTGGTACGCCGAGCTTCCCGACGCAGTTCGCCACATCGTGGACCAGGCCGGCTTTGGCGCATTCTGCAGAGGACTCTCCAGACTCACTACATGCAGACCTCTCCTTGCCGCTCTGGTGGAGAGGTGGTGGGACACCACCGATTCATTCCATTTCTCTGCGACGGGGGACATGACGATGACCCCTTATGATTTCTCGATGCTTACGGGCATCGGGGTAGGGGGTGATCCGATCCCCTTCGATACTGATATGGATGAGTGGGAGGCTGCTCAGATCTACTTGCTCGGCGAGCTGCCGCCTCTGGCGCGTCCCGGCTTCGTCCGATATTCCTGGTTCGAGGTGCAGTTCAAGGTCCAGTCCGCCCTTGTTGAGGCAGCCCCGATGACTCAGGAGGCCGTGGAGAGATACGCACGCGGCTTTCTCATGTTCCTGTTTGGGACGACCATTTTCGCCGACCGGGCGAACACCGTGCCTCTCTGCCTACTCAGCGCACTGGTGGACGTCAGGGATATCTTACATTATGACTGGGGTGGCGCCGCTCTGGCCACTCTGTACGGATATATGAGCTCAGCTTCCCGCGGCAGCGGACAGTTGCTCGAGGGCTGCTGGCGTGTTTGGGAGGTACATTTCTTTTTCTGCCTTTCATTTCTGTTCTATATTTTCTGTACTCTGCGCACCGCACACACTGTAGTTTGCTTTATACTTGCTGTATACTGTACACACAGCACACACATACTCTACTTTACACTGACTGTACACTGCTCACACTGTACACTCTGCACAATACACTGCACAACACACGGCTCTGCTATTTCTGCTTTTTATTCTATATTCTGCTTTATCTGATAAAATGCACTGGTATTTATCTTGTAGTTGTGGGTTTATGCCTACTTTCCTAGGCTTGCTCCCGTACCCGACGCAGAGACCCCTCTCGTCATCCCGTTCTCACGCCGTTTCGACGGGAGGTGCGTGCGGAGGCCCCGAGAGACCTTTAGCTTCTTCCGCCGCTACTTCGACACCATCACCCCCGCAGAGGTATGTTTTACTTGGAGTTCATTTAAGCCTCGTCTATCCATTGCATATTTCAATAACAGTAGATAACAAACTGTATGTCATTTTCAGATCACCTGGCAGCCTTGGGCTCCTTTGCCAGCCGTGGTGCGGGATCGGTTTGCCGGTGCTGGTGAGACCTCGCGTTTCTGGATTCTGCTGGAGGGCCCGGTCTGTCGGGCTTGGTACCCGGGCGAGCGTTTCTTACGTCAGACCCTGGGTTTACCGGAGCAGATAGTCCCGATGCACCCTCCTGAGCATATGAGGGATGCCGAGAGAGTCACCACCGAGCAGATGGCGGACTACACCATTGGCTGGGAGGCGAGCGATTTCAGGGGCGAGGGCGATTACTCAGAGTACGTCCGGACCTTCATCATGCGACCTCTGAGCGGCGGCCGCCGAGCGGAGAGAGAGAGACCTGCGGCGCCAGCGGCTGGAGTGGGAGCAGGGGTTGGAGGGGGAGTGTCGAGGAGAGCTCGAGTCCGTAGCAGGGGCGGAGTTCAGAGAGGGCGGGGGACCGGCTGGCCTACTCTGCCCGCTTCACTGACTTTCAGAGGGCAGGGTGGGGCGACCTACCAGATCCCCTTTGCTCCTCCGCCGGCTGATCACGAGTTTGTCGGTGTCCCCGACTTGCCTCCGGTATGTATTACTTCATTTCGCATCTTGTACTGTTATTTCATTTCAGTTTATTTAATATTCCGCAGAATACTGATGTATCTGATACTTTTGCAGGCTTCCTCCGAGTACACCCGGCAGTCATTGGAGATGAATGCCTCCATGATGGGGATGCTACAGCGGACCTTCGACCTCCTAGCCCTTTACAACATTCCGGTATGTTCTTTCTGACCACAGCCTCAAGCCATACACAAACTGCTTTACATAATCTGATGCACAACACAACATCTGATAAACTGCTCACGGCATTCACACACTGTACTCATACACTGCATTCTATACTGATTCACTGCTCACGGCATCCACACACTGTACTCATACACTGCATTCTGCACTGATTCACTGCTCACAGCATACATACACTGTACTCATACACTGCATTCTGCACTAATAAACTACTCACGGCATCCACACACTGTACTCTTACACTGTATTCTATACTGATTTACTGCTCACGGCATACATACACTGTACTCATACACTGCATTCTATACTGATTTACTGCTCACAGCATACAAACACTGTACTCATACACTGTATTCTATGCTGATTTACTGCTCACAGAATTCTGATGCATTCGCCTTTCATGCTCTTTTTTTTTTTCAGCCTCCCTTCCAGATTCCTCCGGTGGGTGGCGCTCCGGCTGGACCTCTCATTTCTACCCGGGATGGCAGAGTATATCCCCACACCAGAGGGGGGCTCACTCATGTCGGGAGCGGCTCGCGGGCTCCAGTTCCAGATGACGAGTCTGAGGCAGAGACAGAGGCGGAGGCGGAGTCGTCGTCGGAGGAGACCGGGGACAGCTCGGGCTCAGGCTCAGACGGCGATGCTCCTGGTGATGCTCCTGGTGATGATGCTCCTGGACCTTCGTCCAGGAAGAGGACTAGGACAGACTGACAGCCCCGGAGTCATTTTTGACATTTGATACAGATTTTTGCTGTTTTTCTTCTTTTTTTGCACTTTCCCCTTTTGTTAGTAGTTAGGGTACTTTGTACTGCCGCAGGCAGATTTTGTTTCCAAAACTTATGTACTTGAAAAGATTATGAAATGAAACAAACTTTTTGTCTAAAAAAGTATTATATCTGCGCATTTCATACCTTGCACTGTATTGCATCATATTACACCTCAAATGTAAATGATATTGATCTGTTGTCTGAAAATTGACCACTTGCACTGTAATAATCAGATGACCAACCAACTAACCAGCAAACAACTCATACAAGTCACTGCTCAAACTGAATACACAGCCCATACTCTACTGGGGATTGATCTGAGCTGGGGATTGATCTGTATACAGCCCATAACACAGCACTCGGATCATTCTGCGCAGCAAACCCCAAACAAACAGCCCAATCTAACAAGACGGACCACGAAAGCTGAAATGGTTGAAACCGAAACATACTCAGATGCCTCAAATTTTCTTCTTTTCTTCTCCTGCTTCGCATAGATGTGGAGAATGGCACAGCATTCTAAGCATAAACGATTAACTTTGGAAAAGGGTTTCACGACCGGGGTATCAAGCCTACAACTAAACACAGCGGAGGGACTCAAGTGGAGAAAACAAAAGGCGCACGTCCTGAACACCACGAGACGCGCTCGGAAAAGACTCAAAACAAAAGTTGAGACCGACAAATCAAAAGACACGACATGCAAACGTGTTTATGGAAACAAAAGACCTCGGATCTCAAGGAGCCAGTTCCTCCGGGTATTATTCCCACCCTTTCTGATTTGTGATTCTCACATCGCTCGGCCCTCAGGCTCGGTTTTTCTCTCAAAATCCTTTTCTTACTTTTCCCTCAACTTACTCCTCTATATTCTTTATTCTCTCATTTTTCATCCCTCCCCAGAGTGGTTAATGGGTAAACGAGAAAGTTGTGGGTTCATGCCCAACACTGTTAGCTCACGGCTATTTCTCCCGGTGGATAGAGTGCCCTTCTGGCGAGTATGTTGACGGGGGAAAGACAGAAGACCTGACTCAATTGTACCCCTAGTTCGTCACTTTGACCATTTTTGTTTTCTCCTTAAAACAGTTTTGATCAAGAATGAGAGTCGGATTAACACACTTATTCGATTTTTGATTTGAAAATCGTGCAAGTCAGGCTGTGAGCACTGAAAATTTTCCCTTTTTGGGTCCAAGAAAATGGTCCGGTTTTGGAGAAATAAAATAGTTTTCGAGAAAATAGTCAACCTCAGTAAAAATTTTCAAAAACTATTTTGCAAACGGCCACTGCTAAACAAGCACGAAACTTATCCTCGAGATACGCAACCTCGGATCGGGAGGGGCAATGAAAAATTGCCCCTTGCTTGAGAGGGGTACATGGCAACGGAAAGTTGCCCCTGGTTTGGATAGCAACTCAGGGCAACTTATGACAACGTATGGCAACGGATGGCAACGGAAAGTTGCCCCTTGTCTGGATGGTGCCGCAGCATGCTGTAAACCGCTTTTATCAGTGACGACTGATCTCCGAAGACGATGGTCTGAACCAATATATGGACACAGTCACTGTAAGAGCAATGGTGGCTGGACTTCAGGATGAAGTTGCCTACGTATCCCAAACATGGGAATCAAGCCTACGTAGTTCACGGTTGTCACAACCGAACTGTCGGGTGCAAAGGAAGCAAGGATGATCAAAAACCATTACATGGACTGAGGCGCTATGAAAGCGTTAGGGGCTGGACTTCAAGATGAAGTTGCCTACGTATCCTAGACATGGGAATCAAGCCTTACGTAGTTCCGGTTAAGGTACTCTCGGGTATTAACCTTCACTTTTTAGGCTTTAACTTTTGCCAAGGCGCCCGATGTGGGTTTTCGACCTTGCGAGCTTCTTTTCATTCTTTCTCTTTTCATTTTTTTTCTTTTGCTCTTTTTTTCTTTTTCATTTTTTTGTTTTTTTTTTCATTCATTTTTCTTTTTTTTTGTTTTTTTTTTTTGCTTTCTTTTGTTTTTTTTTTGCTTTCTTCTTTTCTTGCTCTAACTTTTGCCTGGGCCGCCCTTCCGGGTTTTCGGCCCAGCGAGCCTCTCAAAGGGTAAAAGTGTAACAAGTCCATGCCGAATGGTTTTGAAATTAAAGCCCTCTGTATCCGGGAGAGTGACTACTGCGTCGATTTGCAGAAGAATCCATCACGGTTGCTTCACGAGCTTTTTCCAGTGAGACCTGACCTCCTTGATTGATTTTGGTGCCCTTGCTCGAGGGCAGCTTCAAACTGGGCCACACAGGCCTTTCATGGCAGTCGACTGTTGAACATTTTGGATGGATTCCAGGTTCGAAACAGATAGGTTGAATCTTGAGGCTGAGAGCGATCCTAGGCTGCATAATCTCAAGGACGATTCCACACAAGTCTTCGCAAGACTGCGCAAAACATTTTGTTTTTGAAAGTTTTCAAGAAGGCGACGAATCGCTTGCACTGAAGAAAGTGTGGAACCAATCTGGACCAAGCCAAGATCCTTCTCAGTACTCACGCTGACAGGCATGATTTCATTCATTAAAAGTTTAGTATGCCTATCTTTCTCTCAAATATGATCAAAGTTTCGCAAAACCCGAGGAGTTGCTTCCTCTTCGTTTTTATCACCGCAGTGTTCGAAAAAGGGTTTTTGAAAAGCTTAGGTCATTACAATGATTTTCCGGGCACAAGAGAGCAAGTAGAGTGTACTGCCGTTCCATTCGCCTCCTCTGGCACAACTAACTCCTACTGAAAGCAAGCATGAAAATGAGATAGCCACAGCTGTTTCATTCAGATTTGTTGGTATAACTGGCTTCTCGGCAAAGACAGACTCAAAAACCAAAAGGGTAATTACAAGACAAAACGGTGTCCGAGGCAAAACCCCGGAATCACCTGGCATTCTATACAAAGAGGACTGACTCGATACAACAAGGCAGACCTTTAAGCAAAAAGACTGACTCAAAATAAAGAGACAGACTCAAAACGAAAGACTGACTCGATACCCAAGCCAGAATTTACACAGCTAGTGTTCACAAAATGTTCAAAAATGCGTGCCAGACGCCACATCCAAAATATAACAAATGCCGCCCGCAGGTGGTTCACTTTCTGATTACATACTCGCAGTATCTGTGTCCTCAAAATCCAATAACTGGGTGGTAACGGACTTGGCTGAGGTGGGCGGGAGGATAACCTCGTTATCAATTAAATCCTGCACCTCATGACGGAGGCGGAAGCAATTGTCGGTGGCATGGCCTGTCTGCTGGTGGTACGCACAGTATTGAGTAGCATCATGTGTAGCAGGGAGATTCTTCAGGAGGGGCTGGAGCTCCAAGGGCTTGAGATGCCCTCTCTCGGCGAGGATTTGAAGTGCTTTGGACAATGGCATGTAAAGAGCATGAAAGACCCTGCGCCCTCGGGGCAGGTACTTCGAAGCCTGAGCATTCTTGCTAGACGCACTAGCGAACGGGTCGGCAGGTGCTGCTTTGGATTTCTGATCCTTCTCGGGTACAGGGTTGGGAACGGGAGGAGTTGTTCTGGCATGACGGGGCCTATCCCGGCTTTCTGACTGACTTGAACTACCCTCAGGTGGAGTGGGGAAAGCATCCTCCACAGCTTTTGTCACAACTGCAGATATCTGTTGCTTGTTCATCCCCGCGGCTTTCAAAGCCTCGACTGCCCACAGCAGTTGTTCGATAGGATCGGCATCTGCCTTCATCTTGTCTTTCCCTCTGGCCTCGGCCTGATCAGGGGTTTGGGTTACCATTGACATGTCATTGCCATAGTTGGAGGCCATCTCCTGTTGGCTGAGTTCAATCACGATCCGCCCTAACAGTGGGGGCTCCTGGGGTGCAAAACTCCCGGCATATGGTGCGGCTGGCGGTGAAGCTGACATTCCGTAGGCGAGATCTGCCACGGATCTCTGGAGATCACCTATCATCCCCATTAGTTCAAATGTAGTAGGCTCGCGAGCTTGGTATAGCTGGGAGGTCCAGACCGGGCGCGCAGCAGGCGATCTAGGTGGATGCGGCATATCAATATTGGTCTCACTTTGTGGAGTGATCTTTTGACCCAACGCGGCCGTCATGACCACGATCTCTTCTGAATTCTGTCATCATGCTAAGTCCTGCCTCAGCAAGGAGAAGACACTAGCTATTCTGGATCAACTCTCTGAATCTCTGAACTGAAACAGAAAACAAGCAGTATTTCAGCCCCAAACAGATCAAACACGGGTGTAGCCGATCAGCTGCACTCTACTACTGATCACTGTTCCCCAGAATCACTGTTCAAAACTGAACTGATACCCGCAGACATAACTGATCCTCAACAACGCTGATACTGGTGCCCTCGGGCCTGATACCCAATCTTGCGAACTGACATGTGTGTTCCTGTAGA
>JAPPVO010005295.1:0-27615 GCA_030407325.1 Camellia japonica | reverse complement strand
ATGAGGGTGGGTTTTTGAGTCAATCCACTCAATGGCAAAAAAGTAATAAACATTGGTTCAATTAATTTAACAATAATACTAATTTAATCATTCCAAATTGAATTCTAATTAAACCTACCATAAAATCACATAAATCCTTATTAGCATAAAATACTAATCAATTTCTGATTCGATCGCCGATAAGACCTTCAATTCGCAGTTCGAAATTAAAACATGAACAGATTCATTCAGAAATCAAACAGATAGAAATGCATTCAAAACAATACACTCATACAATCAATTCAAGATATCATTTTTATCAGTTACTTATCATGCTTAATCACAGATTAGCACTAATCAGAGGTGAGGGTTGTCACATGGTGTGACCAACAGAAGTTCCTAGTAGTATTTCATACAAAGATAGGGAAGGTTTTAACTGGATAAATATCAAATCCTAACACGTTTCACGTGAAAGGTGAAAATGTGGTGTAACCAACAAGTATACCTAACCGTATCTCATACGGAAAGAGTGAAGGTTTCAACCAGATAAACATCAAATCCTAACATGTTTCATGTGAAAGATGAAAATGTGGTGTAATCAAGAACCATATCTAACCGTATCTCATACAGAAATAGAGAAGGTTTAAACGATGTACAAAGGCATCAGTATACACAACAGAAATATACATATACATCAATATACATACACATACAAAGTATATACAAGCAGATATATATATATATACAAAGATATACATATACATACATGTCTCTCTCCCCTCTTCTGTTTTTGTCTCTCTCTCTCTCTCTCTCCCTTCATCTGCTTAGAGCGTCGTGTCTGGCATGCGATTTCAACAAATACGTCACCTGACCGACAGAACTAGACCCTCAATTTTTTCAATGATTGCCTTGGCACCTTCACCCCCTTGTCTCTTTTTCCTTTCTCGTTCTCTACTTAAATCGAGGCCTGCAAGAGAGGCGGAGCAAAAAATTGCAAACTCTCTCTGTTGCCACTCTACAACCCCTTTCTTTTCCATCACTTTCCTTTGACATGGCCTCTTCCCGTGGTTCTCTCACTCTCTTTTAGACCTCAACGAGTCCACGATTGAGATAACTGGTTCTGACTCCCTTAAACCTCAACCCCGCGTCCCTCCTTCTACCTATGTTCTCAACTTTCCAGCGATGTCAATTGAGCAAATAATGGCTACACAGTCTAACATCAAGGCTGACTCGTATACACTGAGGTCATGTGTGAAGACCGTGACTACGGTCTCTAACTTGTCACATTGACTATATAACAGGACGTTTGCAGTGTTTCAACTACCAACGCAACTCTCCCTACTTCAACGTCTGTACAAAGATGCTCGAGTACAAATTAGTGCACTGAAACAGCAGAACAAAAAGCTGAAACGACAAGCCACCTCCGTGGGTCGATTTGGAGTTCCCTCATACTCCGCATTTGACGGCCAGCGGGGAATAATTTCTTTTGGAAGCTCTGCCAAGGCCGAGGCAAAGTCTTCAAGATCTTTGAAGGAGTGAAGATGAAGCGAGACAGGTGACAGTGGAGTTGAGCGACAAAGCTGTCTTTGTAATCTTTGTCGTTGGACTATTGTCGGAAACTAAGGAAATAATTACCTCATCTGTATTTCCTTTTCGTTTTCTTCTTTTTGTCTGTTTGTTTGTTTGTTTTGGAGTGGGCACCTACAGCTTCAACTCTCTTTTGTACAACTTTAATCGGGGATCCCTGAAGTTTAATAAAAGAGTTTTGTTTTGCAAATCTGAATGGCATGAATGGCACAACACTTGAGCATAAAAAACTATTTGTTTTGAATTTTGAATTTGGGAGGTTGTATTTCAATGAATTATGAGCTGGATGTCGAGCCTATGACTAACCAAAACACAAAATACAACTCAATGAAAGGCAAACAAAGCACAAACCATCCCAAAAGCACCCCATTATGCTTGCCGGAATAAAATGGACACAAAACATAGCAACACCGGTCGACTGCCCGACAGAAAAGCATCGCCAACGACAAATACTATGCATTTTCTAGCGATTTCTTGATTAAGGTGACGAGAACTCGATAATGCGGGTAAATGATAGAAAACCTGACTCGACTGTGCCCATAGTTCATCACTTTGCCTCTTTTTTTTCTTTTTTCTTTTTTTTTTCTTTTTTTTTTCTTTTCTGCTAAAGCAATTTTGATCAACGTGAGAGGTAAATCAGCACACTTGTTCCACTTCTCTGCTTTGAAATCATGTGAGTCAGGCTATGAGCATTGAAAATTTTCTCTTTTTGGTCCAAAGAATGGTCTGAGTTTTGAAAAAAATGGAATAATTTTTGACAAAATCAATCAACTTCATTAAAAGTCCTGGGAACATATTTTCACAAATGGCCACTACCCGATCAACATAAAATCAACCTTTGAGATGCATAACTGAATTCGTTTTGCAACTGAACCCGTCATGAAGAAGAAATGGGACAACTGAATCAAATGGGGATGAGCCAATCAAATATGGATAGCTGAGTCAAATAAAGATGCACCAATCAAACATGGACGAGATGAGTGAGTTGAAAAATGATTAAGGCCGAACTTCAAGATAAAACTACCTACGTATCCCAAAGATAAGAATCAGGCCATATGCAGTTCCAGCTAAGGTTCACTCGAGTATTGACACTCTCCTTTTGTGCTCTAACTTTTGCTAAAGCTGCCCTTTTGGGTTTTCAACCTTGTGAGCTTTTCATTTTTTTCATTTTTCTAATTTTTTTTTATGCTCTAATTTTTGCTAGGTCGCCCTTCCAGGTTTTAGGCCCAGCAAGCCTTTCAAGGATAGTACTTCTTCAACTTGTCCATGTTGATTGGTTGTGAGAATTCTAAACCATCCGAATCTATGAGAATGGTTGTTACTCTTGACCATATAAATTTGATGATATAGGGATCCTTCCAATTTGGATCTAAATTTGCCCTAGTGTCGTGGATAGGAACTCGATTGTCCTTCAGTAATAAAATTCATTCTCTCAGATTCCAGGATTTGACTTCTTTTCTAGTCTTCATTAGCTTGAGAAACGATCCAGTTTGAATCTTTGTCACATTCAACATTATTGCCCCTAATTCAAGGGCTGCTTCCAATCTGAATCACATCCGACCTTATTGCCCCTAGTTCAAGGGTTGCCTCCATTCCGACTATGCAAGCCTTATACTTTGGTTGATTACTGAACATTCTGAATCAAGGTTTGAAAGCTAAGGAGGTTGGATTTCAAATCGAAAGGGATCCTATGCTGTACAATCTCAAGATCAATTCCAGGCATGTCTTCATAGGACCACGCAAAATATTTTTTTGAAATCTTTTAACTAATCGCTCGTGCTTTTACGAAGACAATATATAACCAATCTAGACCAAGTCAGGATCCTTCTCAGTATCCACATTAACATAAATGATCTCATTCATCAAGGGCTTAGCACATCTCTCTTCCTCTTAGTCGATCAAAATTTGCAAATCCCAAGAAATTTCTTTCTCTTCGTTTTTATCAGAGTTTTGGAAAAAAAAAATTGTAATTTTTGGTCAATGCAATGAATTAAAGGCACAGAGAAGTAGGCAGAATCTATAGCACTTTTATTGAAAAGAAACTATAACTCAGCAATGATAATAGACTCAAAAGAAAATGGCAAAAAAGACCTAGACAGGATAGAAATGTCTAAGTTAGCACTCTCGAAATCAACAGACTCTGACTCACTAGAATGACTCGAGCCTGATCCTAACTCTACAAACTTGGTGGAATCAAACTTAGACTCAATACTCAATTCAAAACTCAGAATAAAATCATTCTCAAATTGTTAGTCAAAGTGTGGGCCATCTACAACATTCAAAATAAAGCCCATGCAATCAACAGGTGGTCACTCCCCAATCACAGAAATGGTCGGATATCCCACAAGTTCTATTTATTTACACTGGTAGACTTTGTGGGATATCGGATTTTTCTGAAGCAATAGTGCTACAACAACTTAGCAAAAACAAAACAGAACTTCCAATCAGAACTATGGCAGTACTTTGGCCTAATTCGCACAACTGATCGTTGTATGTCCCCATTGAAAAAAAACTAAACCCCACAAACTGACATGCCTAAACGACTGTTCAGAATTTGAGAACCCCAAATCTCATACATTGCACATAGCAGGAAAAAGAACAACACCCCCTATGGGGGCTAGAGTTACCCTGTCCTAGCTTTGAAATAATCTAGGGCTTAACTATTCAAACAAGCTATATCATGCAACTTAGAAATGAGAGAGTATCCTGTCCTATTTTTGGAAGGCACTATAACTCACTATAGGCATAATGTCAGCTCTACTCTAAGGATTGAAGTCAAGATGACGTCACTAAAGAGTCCTTTGAGCAATAACCAATGAAGACCACAGGAAGTTAGAATAGTCAATATAGCCTCTCTTCGAAGTCTGAGAACCTTAGATAGCAGAGCTACTTTTTTGACAGATTTCAAAAGGTTATAACACAAGGCCTCTAAAGTAACGTAGAGATAGATATAGTGTCACAAAAACCTTGTTTGTGCTCCCACCAATATCTGGGAAACACAAGGACTTTAAGTGCACTAATGCATACAATGCAATAAACATATAATTGAAAATAAAATTCATATCATGGAGTTCGAGTCAAGGTTTCATAAAATCCCCAGCAGAGCCACTAGAAATTGTAACATCACCTAGGGGCTACCTGCATGAGTTAAACAATTTGGACTCCCGAGATCCCAGCAATCTAGTCTCACAAATGCAATGTGAAACATAGATGAGAGTCCAAATTTGAAAACTTTTATTGAAAATTCATTTTATTGCAATTTTGTCAAAAATTGACTGCATCATCAGATTTCAGAATCACTACCAAAAATTTTGGGAAATTAGGAACCCATGACTCATGCCAAGGCCACTATTCATCGTAACCAAAAATACTTGGCTCAGAACCTTAGGTATGAAAGGGGATGGTCAATAATGAGCACCCTCGCTCACTCGATCAAAGATCAGCCTCTACTAAACCATGGCATGAGTTTTATTTGCTTTATATGTTCATATTTCGATTTATTAATAAATCCTAAATATTTACTATATGAAACATACAAGTATAGGCTATGTCATTCATCTTGGAACAATTTGAGTTCAGGTATATTTTATTTTCTTGTAATTTTTTTTTCCTTTCTCTCATTCGGTTTGTAATTATTTATTCAAAGTGTTGTAATAATTCCCCGCCTCGCTTCTATCTATCCCATCCTTTTACTTATTTTCCTTTGTGAATATGCATCATATATATATATATAATATATATATATATCACATCCATGTTTTGCATCCATATTTCATGCATATTGATTCGGCTAAATTTGTATTTATGGATTTAATCAATTGAAACGTGAAACGTGTTAGGATTTTCACCTTTCCTTGTTGGTTATAGCACATTTTCGCCTTTCACGTGAAACATGTTAGGATTTGATGTTTACCTGGTTAAAACATTTCCCCTCTCTGTATGAGATACAATTAGGTACGCCTGTTAGTTACACCACCTTTGCTCCTTTCACGTGAAACGTGTTAGGATTTTCACCTTTGCTTGTTGGTTACACCACATTTTCACCTTTCACGTGAAACATGCTAGAATTTGATGTTTACTTGGTTAAAACCTCACTCCTCTCTGTATAAGATACGGTTAGTTATGCATGTTGGTTATACCACCTTTGCTCTGTTCACGTGAAACGCGTTAGGATTTTCACCTTTGCTTGTTGGTTATACCACATTTTTACCTTTAACGTGAAATGTGTTAGGATTTGTGTTTACCTGGTTAAAATCTTCCCCCTTTCCATATGAGATACGGTTAGGTATGCTTGTTGGTTACACCACATTTTCACCTTTCACGTAAAACGTGTTAAGATTTCATATTTACCTGGTTAAACTTTCCCCTTTCTGTATGAGATACGGTTAGGTATATTTATTGGTTACACCACATTTATACATTTTATGTAAAACGTGCTAGGATTTGATGTTTACATGGTTAAAACCTTCCCCTTTTCCGTATGAGATACGGTTAGGTATCCTTGTTGGTTATACCACATTTTCACCTTTCACGTGAAACGTGTTAGAATTTGATGTTTACATGCTTAAAACCTTCTCCCTTTCTGTATGAGATACGGTTAGGTATGTTTGTTGGTTATACCACATTTTCATCTTTCACGTGAAACGTGTTAGGATTTGATGTTTATCCGGTTAAAACCTTTCCCCCTCCGTCTGAAATAAGGCTAGGAACATCTATTGGTTACACCACTATACCTCCTTCCGAGGGGTACCCGCGTGCGTTAAACAATTTAGACTCCCGAGATCTCTGCGATCCAGTCTCACGAATGCAATGTGAAACATAGATGAGAGTCCACATTTGGAAACTTTTATTGAAAATCCATTTTATTGCAATTTTGTCAAAAATTGACTGCGTCATCAGATTTCACAGTCGCCACCTAATATTTTGGAAAATTAGGAAACCCATGACTCGTGCCAAGGCCACTATTCGTTGTAACCAAAGATGCTTGGCTCGGAACCTTAGGTATGAGAGGGAAAGATCAATAATGAGTACCCCCACTCACCCGATCAAAGATTGGCCTCTACTAAACCATGATATGAGTTTCATTTGCTTTATATGTTCATATTCTGATTTATTTAATAAAGCCTAAAAATTTACTATGTGAAACATACAAGTATAGACTATGCCATTCATCTTGGAACAATTTGTGTTCATGTATTTTTTTGAAAAAGTTTTGAAGATGCACAACTCAAAAAAATTGAGTTTACAAACATAAAAATCAATATCATTTCAAACTAAGCGACATAACTTCCATCCACTAGTATTCATAGAGATATATCACATAAGCAAATAGCCAAATGGTGGGATTTTAAACATAATAAGAAAATTATGTACAAGAGGGATGCTAAAGCATAACAACTTATATTTTTACCGATGTCCTACGAACAACTACAAAACAAATTAGTAAAATATGCATGATCCTATATACAAAATCCTCATGCAATACATACACAAGAATGCTTATAAGGATCCGGCTTCTAAACATGACATATGAAACATTGCAAAACATGCGATAGTGCACAAAATCATGTAATAATCAATTAAAGCACAAAGATGCAAATTTACCCAGATCTAGGGATGAATCATGTATGTAAAAGCATAGATATGCATGGCATGCAAGATAAATACATATGTACAGTTAAGGAAAGCGATTAAAGAATGGGATAGATAAGAAGTGGGGATGGGGAATTATTACAACACTCTAAATATTACAAATCCGAGAGAGATGAATAAATATTATAACACAATATAAAAATCCTCACAAACACTCGAAATAAAATAAACATAAGAAAATAACAGCTGCAAGCGCCTCAAAGACCATCGAAGGTTGATCTTTGCAACGTCGGAAGGCTGTCTGGTTTTTCCTACAGGTCACAGGTACGGTCATGAAGGTCGCGGGCACGATGGTATACTTTTAGGTGGCTACCCAACTAACTAACGAGTCGGGTAGCCCAGTAGGCTCGGCCAAACTCTGTTCTCTGAGATTTCCACAACAAAAATAGAACTAAAAACAATATATATGGGAGTCTCAACTCACCACTTTTAATTAGATTACAACAATATGTAATATAACAAGAAATCAAAGCGAACGAGCAAAATAAGTAAGAAATGCAAGAAAATGAAAAGTTTGTGAAATTCACCTTCCAAGGAATGGATGAACTCCTTAGTTCACAAACTCCCTCTTGATCACCCTCTAGTGTAGAAAGTGTGTTCTCAAATCCTCAATTTGAAATTTTGGAGTTTATGGTATGGAAAGTGGCTAACTCTCTAGTTTTTCTCACTTTCAATCACTAAACACTCTTCCTTATGATCAAGGCAATTGATCTTTGGCTATATCAAAATTTTTATAGTGGCTTTGGTGTGTGGAAATGAGGAATTTCAGTAGCTATGGAAGCTTGGAAGTGTTTTAGCTAAAGGTTGCAATTTAGGCAATTTTTCCTCTTTTGCTCTCTTTTCTCTCTAACTCTCTCGAATAATTTTCTTTTTTCATTCCATCCTCTCCCTCTTTAATATACAATCTGAATGTATAAGCCATACAGGAATAAACAAGTCATGGAATGGGGGACAAGGTGGAAGACAAATTTGATGGGGATGACAAGGATGATAATGATGATCAAGACTTTGTTGCTTTTGATTCATCCTTTATGACAAGGGAAAAACCTCTTTTGATAACGGAGGGTGAGTGGAGATAATGGAGGATGAGTGGATGCACTTAAATGGATCATAAAATGGGTTAATGGGGTGTCCCAACGGAACCAAAACCAGAAACAATGAATCTACTGTTGTCTTTGGCTGGGTCAACAAAATCTGTTCTTAAGCCCAACTTCAAACGGGCATTTTTTCCTTATCCAAACTCGGTTTTAGGTGATTTTTTGTAGTCTAAATTGAAGCCCTAAAAGTCTACTTTCCAATGATAGTGACCTCACATCTGAATTCCTATTGTGTACAAAGAGATATGCCTAATTTAGTGAAGGTTTTTCATTTCTTTCTTAACGATTTGATGCTTATCCTTTTGCTAAACCAGTTTTTTTTTTCCTTCCCCTCCTATTTTCTTCAACTCCAAACCTATAAAGAAGATGTTTTTAAATATTTTTCAAAAAGTTCACGTCCCTTCCATTTATTTTCACTTTGTCTTTACTCGGCTTACTGAAAAGTGTAATATTTTAATCGAAATGAGATCCTCAAAACATCGTAGAAACTTTTGAAAAAATATTTTGAAAAGGCAGTTTTAAGGTCTTAAATAGTTTGGCCAAAATGGAGCGTAAGGTTTTTGAGAGAAAACCAAATTTCATTTTTCTTGCTGAGAATTTTGTGAGAAACACCTTGTTATTTGTCATAGTGTGATCAAAAGAAAGCGCCCAAGTTGGGGCTGGTCAAAATGGAGTTTCTACACACTTACTGATAAAAGTACAGTTGATATAAAGTTACATATGAAAAGTGGGAATGCTTGAATCGTGTATGCTTTATGATAATAAAGTTTTCTCTCTCTGACATAATTCGAGATGCAGTGTCTGAGGAAGGAAATGTCAAAAAATTTCTAAGCCAAATTGCAAAACCGATTTGTTACACAGAAAAGGTTGAGGCAAGTATGATTTTTAGAAAACTTGTCACCATGCGGTATAATGCAAAAGAAATATAAAGAAGTACACTATGGAGATGTCTAATCTTCTTACTAGAATGAGACCACTAAAGCTAAAATTTTCTAATGAAATTCATGCGCATCTGTAACACCCCAAATTTCTAGTCCAATGATAATACAACAATCATGGCTCTTTCAAGGAAAACCGAATATAAATCTCCAAACTTACATTACATGATACAATAGTTCTTCATGCAACAATACATTAATCCAACAACAAGTAAATAAATAAATAAATACCCCCAAGGGTTTACAAGTTTCCAAGGCTTGAGCCTGGTCACACAAAACGGTTATTCAAACCCACACACATACAGCCCTTGGCTTACAGGCAGAGTCACAACAAAATGAGAGTCTCAAACTCTCAACACACATTTCCTCTCCTTTAGTTGTGGCATCACCACATCTTTTCCTGCACAAAAATCACGTAGGGTGAGCATAAAGCCCAGTAGGAAATCCTTAACAAAGTATATACATTTTATACAAGTCTCAAGAGATGAAATGCACATGCCATGCTATGCTCTTTTGAAAGAAAATCACATCTTCATCTTTGAAAACCCTCATGCTCAATGATGTCATGTAATTTCAATTCTTCAAAACTTAACAATTCATTTCAAGAGCGGTAAATACGACTCTGGTAAGGTCGGTGTCTGGAAGTAGACTGTACAAGTGCTACCAATTTGTCATTTTTACTGGTATTATCCGAAAGGCTCGACACCTATCCGCGCGGGTTTTCGGTCTTTCACCCCGGACTCTCAGGCCAACTTATTCAATATCATTTACACCACCTATCAAAACTTACCAACGTATTTACCCCAAAACCATTCCATGAAAACTTGTTTCTCAAAATTTTTTCTCAATGCAAGTTTTCAAATCAACTTTCAAAGTTTAATGTAATCAAATGGATTGATATGCCAATAACACAAGATGAACATAAATACTTTTATTCCAATTCATCATCCAAGAAATAACACAATTCCCTCTTCTCAAGTATCCTCAACAATTAGTCATTTCAAAACTATTTCAACATTTAAAACAATAATTTCCAAAATGAACAATAATTCTCATATTACCTGAAATTCATCATTTATATAAATATAAATAAGAAATTTTCCAAATATCCATTTATTTTGACACACAAAAAAAAATAACAATATCATTCATGGATTTTCACTCTCTTAAAAAATTCCCAAATTCTAAGTTTTTTCACCAAAACTATACAACTCAAATCTTTTGAAAGAAAACTTTCCAAAATCATCTTTTCTTCAATCAACGAAGATCAAAACCCATAAGATCATTTTAAAAGAACAAGAGACAAACCCACTTTCAAAATAGCTCAACTTCTTGAATCAACAATCAATTTTCAAAGCAATCGAAAGATGATTTCAAAAATCATATAGATCTTGCAAAAACATATATATAACTCTAAGAAAATCCCTACCTCAAGTTTTGAAGAAGAAATGAAATGAAACCCCAAAATTTACGGTGTCAAAACTCGATCTCCACCGCACAGAACGAAGCCCTCGAGAAGTTACACAACTTTGATGAAGAATTTTGGTCTAACTCCCAACGGATTTGGAAGAATCAAAGAGAGAAGATGACTTCTAGAGAGAGAAGCTCTAGATCTGGAAATTTTGAAGAGTTTTAGAGAGAGAGAGAGAACTGAAAAAGTGATCTGAAATCTCCCCTTACGGACTGATATAACATGGTCCGCTCGAGCGTAAAATACACTTTCCCGTAAGCAATTTCGAATGCATTTTGCATTTTTGCTTTCAGCGAGCTAACTGGGCAGCTCGACTCCCGTAAGTTGATTGAGTCAAAATCGAAATCGCTACCACCTCCCCCCCTTAAAGAATTTCGTCCCCGAAATTTCATATCAAACTACCCAAACAAAGGGGGTTTCTAGCGATCAAAACCACACTATTTCATTTTAAAATCACAGTATTAACTCTCAACCAATTTTTTTTTTCCACCATGGTTATCTCATTAACAACAACCGTCCACATCAACCTAAACATGAAGCAAAGAAATGACAATCCGTAACTACTTCATGCTTAACATAACAACATACATAACAACATGTGGTCAACAATTTAAACACATTTCCCTCAAACACTAGGGAATATTACAAGGAAAAACAACTTAAGCATTTTCAAACAAATCGGGATACAAGAGCGGACTTCCGCCTCCCGTTCCCACGTCGCTTCTTCAACCCTATGGTGTCTCCACAACACTTTACCAACGGTATAGTTTTGCCCCGTAGCACTTGCTCCCGAGTATCTAATATTTGAACCGGTCGTTCTTCGTAAGAGGCATCCTCATCTACCTCCAAATCAACCCAATCAAGAACATGAGAAGGGTCGGGTTCATACTTTCTAAGCATAGATACATGAAATATGTTGTGAACTCCCGAAAGTTATGGCGGTAAAACTAACCGGTATGCCACTTCCCCAATTCGCTCTAAGATCTCAAAAGGCCCAATGAACCTTGGAGATAATTTACCACTCTTACCAAATCTCATCAAACCTCGCCTTTATGAGATTTTTAGAAACACATGGTCACCAACTTCAAAAGATAAAGGTCGTCTCTTTTTATCGGCATAACTCTTTTGTCGGCTTTGGGCCATAGCTAACCTCTTCCGAATGAGAACAACTTTCTCGGTTGTCTCTCTAACAATTTCCGGACCTAGTAATGGTGCATCACCCACTTCGGCCTAACAAACCGGTGATCTACAAGGTTGGCCATACAAGGCCTCAAATGGTGCCATCTCAATAATAGCTTAACTATTGTTATAAGCAAACTCAATCAATGGTATGTGCCTTTCCCAAGGCCCCTTAAAATCAAGGATACAAGCTCTAAGCATGTCTTCCAAAATCTGAATGGTACGTTTCGACTGCCCATTGGTTTGAGGATGATAAGAGGTGCTAAGAGTCAACTTAGTTCCCAACGCCTCTTGAAGGCTTTGCCATAACCGGGCAGTAAAACGAGGATCCCTATCCGACACAATAGTCATAGGGACTCCATGAAGTCAAACTATCTCTCTAATGTACAACTCTGCTAAGCGTTCAACTGAGTCGCTGGTGCATATGTAGACTTAGTCAACCTATCAACAATCACCCAAACGGCATCATTGCCTCGTTGTGTTCTAGGAAGCCCAACTACAAAATCCATGGTAACACGCTCCCATTTCCACTCGGCTATCGATAAGGGTTGTAACAAACCTGCTGGTCTTTGGTGTTCGGCCTTCACTTGTTGACAAGTAAGGCACTTCGATACAAATAAAGCGACATCCCGTTTCATACCCCTCCACCAAAATTGATGACTAAGATCATGATACATTTTAGTGCCTCTCGGATATACTGCAAGGCGTGAGTGATGGAACTCCCGAAGTACTTCCTCTCTACAAGATTATGGTACAAACAAACGGTCTAGGTAACGTACACTTAAATTCGAGTGAACGTTCAAACATTTCTCTTCCTTTCCATTGGAAATCTTAACACGGATTGATTCCACATCGGTCTCCTCGTTGTGCCTCTATGACCTTACTAACCAAGGTAGGTTGAGCATTCAAAGTAAACAAGGTAGCACTCTCTCCGGACTCACCCAAGTGTAAATTAGACTTGCCAATAACATCTAGCATATCCCATTCCCGAATGGCCACACTTGCCAAACTACTCACAGATTTTCGACTCAAAGCATCGACCACCACATTGGCCTTCCCCAGATGATAGTGTAACTCAAAGACATAATCCTCCATAAATTCCATCTACCTCCGTTGTCGTAAATTCAAGTCTTTTTGAGAAAACAAATACTTTAGACTCTTATGATTGGAGAAAACCTCAAACTTCTCACCATACAAGTAATCCCTCCAAATTTTCAAAGCAAAAATCACCGCTGCTAATTCTAGATCATAGGTGGGGTAATTTTTCTCATGAGTTTTCAATTGTCGTGATCCGTAGGCCACAACTTTTCCCTCTTGCATCAAGGCACAACCGAGTCCATCCCCGGACGTATCACAATAGACAATGTAATTCAAATCCCTTTCCGGAATTATCAAAACCGGTGTGGTAGTCAATCTAGTCTTAAGCTCTTGGAATGACTTTCACAAGCCTCACTCCACACAAATTTGATACCTTTCTAATCAACCTAGTCAAGGTGCAGCTAGTCTAGAGAAGTCCCTTACAAAACGTCGATAATACCCCGCTAATCCCAAGAAACTCCAGATTTCAAAAACATTCTTGGTTGTTCCCAATCCTATACGGCATCTATCTTTGAGGAGTCCACAGTCACCCCTCTCTGGATACTACATGCCCCAAAAACTTCACCTCTTAACTAAAACTCGCATTTTTCAAATTTGGCATACAATTGGTGCTCACTAAGTAAACCCAGCACTACCGCAAGTGAGTCTCGTGTTCCTCTCGGAGGTTGAATAAATCAAGATGTCGTCCACAAAGACGACCACAAAATGGTCCGAGTATTCCCGAAAACATTCTGTTCACCAAATCCATAAAGGAAGCCGGTGCATTGGTCAACCCAAAAGGCATTGCAAGGAATTCATAGTGGCCATAACGAGTACGAAAGGCCGTTTTCTGAATGTCCTCCTCCCGGACTCTCAACTGATTGTACCCCAAGCTCAAATCTATTTTTGAGAAGCAACGAGACCCTCTAGTTGGTCAAACAAATCATCTATTCTGGGTAGAGGATACTTGTTCTTAACTGTAACTCTATTCAACTTGCGGTAATCAATACACAACCGCAACGATCCACCCTTCTTCTTCACAAAGAGAGCCGGTGCTCCCCAAGGTGATGTACTTAGACGAATGAAGCCCTTATTTAAAAGCTCTTGGAGTCGAATCTTCAACTCATGTAATTCGGCGGGTGCAAATCTATACCGTGACATGGAAATCGGTGTTGTGCCAGGCACTAATTCAATGGAGAACTTGATCTCCTGGTAAGGTGGTAAACTAGTAAGATCTTCTGAAAAGACATCCGAGTATCCACAAACTACCCTTAGTAACTCAACACAAGCCCTGTCACTCTCACTATCCAAGAGAGTTGCAAGAAGGCCACTAAGTTTGCTCCTACTACGAGGGTCAACAACTGGTGACAAGGCTTTATCAACTCGGTTCCCAAGAAAATAGAAACGATCACCGCTCGAAGTGCACACCGTAACTCTCTAACGGTAACAATCAATCATAGCTTGGTAAGAACACAACCAGTCCATGCCTAAAATGACATCAAAACTCAACATATCTAGCAACACAAAAGCAAATGGAAGTCGACGCCCAACAACTTCTATTTCACAATCATGACAACCCGGTCTAAATCAACTGTACCCCCAACAGGTGACTCTACTCTGAGTGAAGGCACTAACCGTGCTACCTCTAACCCCATATAGAAGCAAATGCAGTAGATATAAATGAATCAGACGCACCCGTGTCTATCAATACATTAGCCAATGAATTACACACAACAAAAATACTTCTCACAACTGAGGATTCTGGCAACTGCTCTGGCATAGTAACAGCATACACACGCCCCTGTGGCACCTGATTAACTTGCTCTCCTCTCAGAGCAAAGGCCTGTTATACTGACTGAGCCGAAGTGGCTCCCTGATTAACTCCCGAAGCTTGGACTGATTGAGCCTGCTGGTGGCTCTGAGTCTGCCTCAACCCTGATGTGCCAGATGCGCCTCCCAACTGTGGGCAAGTTCTCTTCACATGCCCCGGCTGACCACACTGATAACAATTAAACCCTTGACCTTTATTCTGAGACTGAGACTGACTTTGAGATCGGTTAGGTGGTGGTAACATTAACTTCCCTCCTCCCTTCTGTGGGCATGAGAAGGATTTGTGACCCGGTTGGCCACACTTGAAACACGAGAAGCTACTCGATGCACTTTTTCTCGGACCCGCACTAGGCAAAGGAAAAGTGGATCTAGACTGCTGTGGTTGGGACTGGGATGGATAGGTGTTCCTGCTCTTCTTGTTCTGCCTATAGTCTCCTTGAGACTCTTGGCCCTTAGACCTCGAACTCCGAAGCCTCTCCTCCTCGGCTTGTATGGAAATTTCTATGTGTGTCGCCGTCTCCACGAGACAGTCATATTCCTGAATCATATTTCCGACAAGCTTGAACATAATTTTTGTTTTCAATTTCTTTTCAAATTCAATGCAATGGCACTTTTCCGTTGCCACCAACTCTGGTGCAAATTTGGACAAATTAGAGAAGACCACCTCAAACTTGGCCACGGGCATGTCGAGTTGTTTGAGGTCTTTAAACTCTTGCCTTAATCTCTCCATCTCTCCCTAGCAGTGGGAGGTATGTACTTA
Source organism: Camellia japonica (assembly GCA_030407325.1). NCBI lineage: Eukaryota > Viridiplantae > Streptophyta > Magnoliopsida > Ericales > Theaceae > Camellia > Camellia japonica. The sequence goes on along the minus strand of JAPPVO010005295.1, from coordinate 12,045 downwards.
TCTTGGAAAGTAACTGCAAAGGCTTCCCATGTCGGCTTCACTATACCCTTGGCATATTTCCACCATTGACCTGCGTCTCCCTTAAGGTAGTAACTCGCTAAAGTCACTCTTAGTTCACTATCTTTAATGTGAAGCATCTCAAATGTCTTCACAATTTGTTCGAGCCACTCATCCGCTTTCTTGGGCTCGGGACCACCATGGTACTCATCCGGTTTGGCCCACAAGAACTCTCTAGTAAGGAAACTCGCCCTTGACTCCGCGGTGTTCTCTCAGGCTTGATTCTCCACCCTCAACAAGTTCATAGACTCTCTTAAAGCCCCTGCTATTTCTCGAGCTAGGGCCCCCATTGCGGTTTGACCCACTTGTCCCACCTGCTCAGCCACATTAGCTTGGCCTGCTTGCTCGGCCATATTAGCTTGGCTGAACCCTTCTTCTTGCACCGGAACCCTATGGACCTATACCTCATGCACACCTCGATAAGCCCCACCACGCCTCCTGCCTCTACCACCACGGACTTGACCCCTTCCTGACATCCTAATAAAGGACACGAGAAATAATTTAGCACATTAACTCATATGTGCTCGTAACTTGACTCACACGTTCAACTACAACAATTCCATATATTTCTCTACTATATACACAACTCAATTTCACTCCACATAAGCACTTAGTCATGTAAACACATATGAATTATACTCTTATGATGAGATTCGTCCCACGAAAAATCAAGAATTCTTAGTAAAATGAGTATTGATCAAGTACCCTTTTAATAAGACCTCAAGGAATTTAACAGGCGCAAACAACATCCCAAAAGTCCAATCCCATACCCATTTAGTCACATAAACATGTTATCACATAGTCACAAAATGCATAACACTTCCTAAGCATGCTAAATGAACCCATTGTGGTTAAACAACCACTTCCCATGAGCTCCAAGTATTCAAACCGGATAGCTCTGATACCAAGTTGTAACGCCCAAATTTCTAGCCCAAATGATAATACAACAATCATGGCTCTTTCAAGGAAAACCGAATATAAATCTCCAAACTTACATTACATGATACAATAGTTCTTCATGCAACAATACATTAATCTAACAACAAGTAAATAAACAAATAAACACCCCCAAGGGTTTACAAGTTTCCAAGGCTTGAGCCTGGTTACACAAAACGGTTATTCAAATTCACACACATACAACCCTTGGCTTACACACAGAGTCACAGCAAAATGAGAGTCTCGTACTCTCAACACACATTTCCTCGCCTTTAGTTAGGCGGCATCACCACATCTTTTCCTGCACAAAAATCACGTAGGGTGAGCATAAAGCCCAGTAGGAAATCCTTAACAACGTATATACATTTTATACAAGTCTCAAGAGATGAAATGCACATGTCATGCTATGCTCTTTTGAAAGAAAATCACATCTTCATCTTTGAAAACCCTCATGCTCAATAATGTCATGCAATTTCAATTCTTCAAAACTTAACAATTCATTTCAAAAGCGGTAAATACGATTCTGGTAATCCCTATGTCGGTGTCTGCAAGTAGACTATACAGTGCTACCAATTTGTCATTTTTACTGGTATTATCCGGAAGGCTCGACACCTATCCGCGCGGGTTTTCGGTCTTTCACCCCAGACTTTCAGGCCAACTTATTCAATATCATTTACACCACCTATCAAGACTTACCAACGTATTTATCCCAAAACCATTCCATGAATACTTGTTTCTCAACATTTTTTTTTTCAATGCAAGTTTTCAAATCAACTTTCAAAATATAATGTAATCAAATGAATTGATATGCCAATAACATAAGATGAATATAAATACTTTTATTCCAATTCATCATCCAAGAAATAACACAATTCCCTCTTCTCAAGTATCCTCAAAAATTAGTCATTTCAAGACTATTTCAACGTTTAAAACACTAATTTCCAAAATAAACAATAATTCTCATATTCCCTGAAATTCATCATTTATATAAATATAAATAAGAAATTTTCCAAACATCCATTTATTTTGACACACAAAATAAATATAACAATATCATTCATGAATTTTCAATTTCTTAAAAAAAATTCCCAAATTCTAGGTTTTCTCACTAAAACTATACAATTCAAATCTTTTGAAAGAAAACTTTCCAAAATCATCTTTTCTTCAATCAACGAAGATCAAAACCCATAAGATCATTTTAAAAGAACAAGAGACAAACCCACTTTCAAAGTCGCTCAACTTCTTGAATCAACAATCAATTTTCAAAGTTATCGAAAGATGATTTCGAAAATCATATAGATCTTGCAAAAACATATATATAACTCTAAGAAAATCCCTACCTCAAGTTTTGAAGAAGAAATGAAATAAAACCCCAAAATTTACGGTGTCAAAACTCAATCTCCACTGCACACAACGAAGCCCTCGAGAAGTTACACAACTTTGATAAAGAACTTTGGCCTAACTCCCAACGAATTTGGAAGAATCAAAGAGAGAAGATGACTTTTAGAGAGAGAAGCTCTAGATCTGAAAATTTTGGAGAGTTTAGAGAGAGAGAGAACTGAAAAAGTGATCTGCAATCTCCCCTTATGGAGTGATATAACATGGTCCGCTCAAGCGTGAAATACACTTTCCCCGTAAGCAATTTCAAATGCATTTTGCATTTTTGCTTTCGGCGAGCTGACCGGACAGTTCGACCCCCGTAAGTTGACTGGGTCAAAATCAGGGTCGCTACAGCGTCTCATTCTGATTTCACTTCTTGCACAATTTGGTCCCTTTAAAATTACGTATAAAATTTAAAGGGAAAAGTATACTCTTAATAAGCTCATTGCTTAGTGCACAAGAGGAAGTGAGGTTAAAAATAGAAAACATAAAAGTGTTCACTTGATAATTTTTCTCATGGCAATTCAAAGAAAAAAAAAGAACAAGAGATAGTAAAGTAAGGAAATTGCGGATGTTGGGATTTCACAGGCAAATGTGCAATAGAAATAGAATAAGGTTCTTTACTATTTCTTTTGCAAGAAGGTTATTGGTCATGTGAATAAGGATTGTCCCAAATACCATTACTTAGCTTGCAAAAAAAAAAAATTAACAATTTTTATTTTTTGTTTATTCTGGATATAATTTAACAGAAGTACCAGCCCACACTTGATGAATAGATATGGGAACTACTATTCACATTAGTGTTAATATGCAGAGTTGCCTAAGGAGTTGCATGGCCAGTGAATGCCAAAAGGTTTATTTACATAGGAGATAATAATAAAGTATGTGTTGAGATAATTAAAGTCTATAGATTAAATTAGAATATGATTTTCATTTGAATTTAGATAAGACTGTTTATGTGCCGTTATTTAAATGGATTTTGATTTCTTTTTCCTGTTTGAACAAATTCAGTTATACTTGTTTATTTGGAAAAGAAAGATTTAGTCTCTTTCAAAATTTAAATTTTATTAGTAATGATTCTTTGAAGATAATCTATATTGGTTAGACTTGGATGCCTCTCACCTTAAAGTCAAATGAAACTTTGCATGTGATAAATTATGGTACAAAGCAAAAATTAATTAGTGAGAGCTCTTCTCTTTCGTGTCACAAGCATCTGGCTCATATCTCTATATAGAGATCTAAAAGGCTTGTATCAAGTAGAGTTCTTGGTCTTCTTGATTTTACAGATTTTAAAATTTGTATTAAATGTACAAAGAGGAAGCAAACAAACATAACAAAGTTAGGTACCAATAGGAGTTCGAACGTTTTAGAAGTGATTTATATCAATATTTGTGGTTCATTCCATACGGTTTCTTGGAATGATCAACGATATTTTATCACTTTCATAAATGATTGTTTTCATTATGGGTATCTATACTTAATACATGAAACATTACAAGTACTAGATGTATTTAAGGCATATATCTGATAAGAAAGTGAGAGGCATGTATCTGATATAAAGCATATATTTGTATTTAAGGCATATATTTGATAAAAAGCATATATATGTATTTAAGGCATATATCTCTTTCTAGTTCATAATCCATATATCTGTATTTAAGGCATATATATGATATAAAGTTGAGGTTGAGAATCAGCTTGATAAGAAAATTAAAGACGTTATATCTGATCATGGTGGTGAATAATATGGTAGATATGACAGATCAGGTGAATAACGTCCAGAGCATTTGCGAGATACTTATAGGAATATGGCATTGTTCCTTTGTACACCATATCAGGGACCCTGTATCAAAATGATATAGCTGAGAAACGAAATTGGATCCTTAAAGATTTGGTTAGAAGTATGGTAAATCATTCTTCTTTGACAGAGTCTCCTTGGGAAGAGACCTTAAAGACTGTAGTTTACATTTTTTATATGAGTATATAGTAAGGCAGTAACTAAAACCCCATATGGATTATGAACTGAAGAGAGACCTAGTATTAGGAATTTTCATGTCTAGGGTTGTCTAGCTAAAGTTAGGCCTTATAAGCCAAATGAAAGAAAATTGGACTCAAGAACTATAGTTGCTACTTTATTGGATAATCAAAAAAAGGTTAAGGGGTTTTAGGTTTTATTTCCTAGCCAGTAATACCATTATTGAAACGAATAATGTCAAATTTATTGAGGATGCTAAAAGTAGTGGGAGTTTACAATCAAAATATTTTGTTTGGAAAGGAAAGTATTGACATTTCTATGAAAAACATTGAAAATAATAAGGCGGTGACACCTGTTATTATATAAGATGTAGAGGCAAGTCACCGAAATATTCTTGAGTTTCCTTCTACTAATATGGAAAAGCCTCAATAACTTTAATTGAAAGTACCTATAAGGTGATTAAGAAGGGAGAAGAGATCAGTGATTCTAGTTGATTATATCATTTATATCCAAAAGCATAAGTTTGATAAATGATTAGAAGATGTTCCAACTTCTTTCAATCAAGCCAAACAAAGTGTTCACTTCTTAAAATGGATAGATGTCTGTGGGGATATATTTTCTGAGTACCAACACGTGGCAAGGTGACGCCGACGTGTCAGCCAAGGTGCCACGTGTCTTGACCGTTGTGTCGAGGTCATCTCGGATAGGCCGAGGTTACCTCCAAAGATATCGGAATTCGAGATAAGCAGATAGGGCACAAGAGTCCTAGAATGAAGAGGGAACTCAACCTGGATATGGACAAGAGTCCTAGATTGAGAGAAGACTTCAGTTTGGGTAAAGATAAGACTCTTGGAGAGTTTATCCTAATCCCACTGGGAGTCCTAGATTAGCAGTAATCCTAAGTCCATTAGGGCCAGGCTCCTATTGGGACTAGGATTGTATTGGCTATAAAAGAGAGGCACCCCCATGGGTCTAAGATATGCTTTTTGATACTCAAGCTTGTGAGTTGAATAGTTGATTTATCTTTGACAGATATTGAGTACTGACTTGATCGTCGGAGTACCCCCGGGTGGCGAACCACCGCGGGATTCTTCTCTTTCTGTTGTAGGTTATCTAGAAGCCATCTATTCTGCCGGTGCTCTACAGTTGAATCACTAAGGAGGGCAGTGTGATCAGAAAATCACTCACACAATTTGGCGCCGTCTGTGGGAACGAAAGGAGAATAGATGGCCACCACTGTACAAGATCAACGTGTCGGAAACGACTAGTTTAGCAAGGATGGAGAATATGTCGACATAAACGGAATGAAGACCCTTCCAGAAGGGATATAAAGACAGGGGGCACGAGCGCTCCCAAGAAGATAACATTCTGTAGACACCCCATTTTTGACCGACCTTAAGACTCAGACGTCACCGATTGAGCGCTCGGTGATGTTGCATATTGTGCTCATTCAGAAGTCTCAGAGTCGCGGCCGTGAGCCCTGCCTCCGGACTTCCGAACCCTCTTCTGTACCTTGTCTCGGTTTGCAAACCAGACTCGGTTTTCTCTGTTTCTTTTCCTGAAGGAGGGAAAGGTCCTGTAGACCATCTCTCAGTGGCCGTGGGCTACATTTCGTGGCCGTAGGCCATTTTGCCCATTTCGGAGCCCGGTTCCCGGTTTTCGGAGCCGTCAGGCCGTGTGCCTCGGTTCGGGACCGTCTAACCATCTCCGATTCCTCCGGTTTTTGGCATACATCTTATTTACTCCCTTTTTAGGGACACTGAGGTCTGAGAGACCCACTTCGTGATCGAATTCCATTTTTGGTGCTTAACAGCCTATTTTCGGGACCCCGAACTGCGTGTTTTGGCCCCCGAGCATTCGTTTTGCATCGGTTTTCGTTCATTTTTGGCAGGTACCTCTGTTTTATCACCAGGAAGGTCACTAAAGGGTGGGAGGCCAGCAATTGTCTCAGCAACCAGTTATGTTCCTCCGGCGCCCTCCGACGCCCGTTTTTCTCACTTCCGAGCCAATGTTGACTACCCTAGGGCCATTTTCTTCAACCCCAAACCACATATTTGTGTTGTACACACATGGGAGGACCCTAAAAGTCTATGGCCGGCCAGTAATTGTAATTGAACCTTTTGAACCCCTCCTAAAAGTGGCTTGTTGTCTCTCCTGTTTTACAGTTGCCAATTTCCAACCACAGGGCCTTGTTGAGGAGACCTGGGAGGACACCAATATCTGGTGGCCGGCCAGAAATTATTTTGGACCATTTTGCCCCTTGGCCGGCCGGCCATAGGGGGTGGCCGGCCGGCCACCTGCAACAAAAATAGCAGGCCGGCCATGATCCTTGGGATGTGTGCCTTGCAGCTGTATAGCTTTTTCTCCCAAAATATCTGATTTCGATGGACTTTTTGTAGGGAAGGGAACTTAATCCCATAACACCACACATTTTTCTCTCCCTTTCTCCTCCATCCTTGGATACACACAGCAGCTCCCTCTCTATCTCAAGGGTTGAAAAACTTGTTTGGAGGATACACATACATATCTCTCCATTTCTCTCTCCTTTTCTCAAGTTTTGGCTCCATTTCTTCACTACCACCAAGCACCACCACCACCACTCCATTTCCATCAGCTTGGGGGGCTTTCCAGCAGCTAGGAAGCAACATTCCTTGGTACAAGAGGTAGCAAAGAAGTGGTCTTCAAGGGTAAGTGCCAATCTCCCTCTTTGTAGCACTTTTTATCCTATTTCTTAGCCCTATTTGCTTGCTATTTTGGGCACCGACCCTAACTGAAAGGGGCATTATTTTGAGCCATTCTTCATGTTTGTTTAAGGGCTCAACCTTGTTTGAGCCCCCCATTTGGTACTTGCTTCAATACCTCTTTGTATGCCATTATTTTGCATGGTATTTCTAGTCTATGTGTGATCTTTTTTTGAGCATGATATAAACTGTTAGTTGGCTTATTTTGACCCCTCTACAACATTGTAGAAGGGCTCAACACTGTTGGGGGCCTCCATGTTGTACTTACCATTATACCCCTCTTTGGCCCCATTTTTGCATGCTTTGTTGGCTTGTCTTGCTTCTGTTTTTAGGCCATCATCAGAACTGAAAATTTCCATATTTTGACCTTATTGGCATATCTCATTAAGGTTCTTTGGCTTTTTGGCGAATTATTTGTATACCTCATGTTATAGCCTCTTGTTGGCCTTAATCTTGCATTGCATTTTGAGCATGTTTTCATACTGATTTGAGGTTTTTCATCTACTGTAAATGTTCCTATTTTTAGCCCCTCTTCAGTATTGTAGAAGGGTATTTTTCCATTTGGGCTTTGCATCTACCACTTGCTTCATGACCTCCCTTGCGGAGCCATTTTTGTATGCCATCTTAGCCCTACTTGTGATTGCTGTTTGGCCTGTTTTGTACTGTAAAAATGTGATTTTTTGGGCTGCCTTGCTTATGCGTTTTCATGTCATGTATCAATTATGCATGTATGGTATAGCTGTAGCCATTTTATGCATTGAAATCCATGTTTCGGGATCATTTCATACATCGGGTATTATTTCGCCTCATTTCGGGGCTGTTTTGCCCCTCATTTTGCCACTGATTTTTGCATGTTTGCATATCATATTCCATGTCTTTGCTATGTCTCATTAGAGTGGCATTTCGGTGCCTGAGGGTCCGTTCTCGGTTTGCGTGCCCGCGGGCACGCACTTCGAGGTATCTTGTTTTCATCTGATGGCCTCCTATGTGAGTGTGACTGAGGCTCTCTCATGTTGGTGTAAGCCCATTATTGCATTGCGTATGCCATTTCACCCATAGCGTTGTGTATGCCCGGTTGTATATTACCTCGTATAGCGTGTATGCCATTCCATGACATTGTGTATGTTAGGGTTGCATATTAGCTACATTTCATGCATATCATGCATATCGCATTGTGTTCGGGATAGGAGTTAGCCTGAGCACGGGAAACGAGGTACGTTCCGTACTCCGAGTGATGGAACGTGTCTCAATCCCCAAGTCACCGACGCTCCGGATTATCCATGATGGAGTTAGGTTTTGTTGTAGCATTCATATGCATTCATCCTATATTGAGTTGTGCAAATCGGCTCCTCAGCCATTATGTATCGATATGCGTGATTGGTGGCTCGAGGATCGAGGCATGCATATATTTGTGAAATACATTGCTATGCTCCTTTCCTGCTCTCTGTTGCAGCAAAATGAAGAATCAGGAAATTTTCGGGACTTGGCACGCATTTCAAAAAAAGGTGTAAACAGAGGCTAATTGGGGCATCCCAGTGGATTTCCGCGTGAAGCAGTCCAAACATGCATCATTCCATCATCCGGAGCAGAATTGAGGCAGTCCCTGGCTTGCATGCCAGCTTTATTTTTCTTAGTTAATTTGTTAATTAATTAGGGATTTGTATATTATGTGGACTGTATTATTCGGACTGTATTATTCTTTCATTCGGGACTGTATTATTTATTCGGACCCTCTGTGTGAGGGCATAATTGTAATAAGTGTGCGTGAGTGTGATGTATGTCTTCCAATCCCACGTCTTTCTTCCCTTTTATTTACCTGCTTATGATGGTTAGATTAGGGCATATTTCAATTAGCATACAGTATGACAGCATGTTTGCATCATTCATCTGTTTTGCATGCACCGGGCTCGGCGCATCATACAAACTGCATTTGTATTTCAATTCCAAATTGAATACTTGATAGCTGTAACATTTCATATGCCATGTTTAGAATAGCCGAGCCTGCTATAGTCGCATCTTTGCATGTGTTGCATTAGGCATTTCAGCATAGTTAGGATCAGGCATGGATTTCTAATGAGCTTCTGTTTTGGCTTGGAGTACTCGGTGAGTTTTATGCTTTAGCATCCTTGCATGCGTGTGAGTGACTGCCATGAATAGCATGCTTACCATGAGGCTATGTGCTTATGTGATATAACTGCCTTGAATGCCTGTGGGTGGAGGTTGGTTACTTGGAGTGGACAATTCATCAAATGTTTGTTTTAAGCCCACTAGATAGTGGCAAAATCACGTTTTCTAAGCCCACCCGAGGGTGGCAAATCCACGTCTTAGCCTACCTGCGGGTAGCACCATCAAACCATTTTCAAACAAACAAACATGAAATGTTTTGTTCCAATTCAGGCGACCCAGTCTATACTTGTATGCTGTGCGCATCACATAGTAACCTAGGCTAATAACCGGAATAAGAACACATAATGTTTTCAAAATAAGATATCATGGTTAGTAGAGGCCGGTCTTTGACCAGGGCGAGCGGGGGTGCTCACGAAGTGACCTTCCCCAATCGTACCCAAGTTCCCGAGCCGAGGCAACTTTGGTGATGACGGACACGTGGCCTTTGGCACCGAGTCAGGGTTTCCTAAATTTCCCATTTAAAAAACATTTAGGTGGCGACTCTGTATCTGGCGAAGCAGTCCATGTTTGGCACTTCTTTCAAAAAATCTGTTTTCAAAACGATTTGCTGGATTGGGACTCTTTGGTTCAAGATTGAGAACCGTGACATTTGAGTCCTTCGAACTGTAGTGACCCAATATCGAACCAGAACCGGGGAGGGGGGACTCGCACTCCTTTCGCCCGGGATGCATTCGGGGACGTCTACAGTTTCTGGCGACTCTGCTGGGGACTTAGAGAACTTGACTCGAACTCATGATATCTGGTTTTGACTACACTTGTGTGTTCTTTGCATTGCATTTGCATTGGTGCGCCTAGGACATCGTGTTTGCCATATGCCATTCCCGAACGATTTGCCGGAGGCTTGTCTTGTCAAGGCATGTCCATAAGGCTGATCGGCTCTGGGCTCTGACAGCATGGGAACACAAACCCCGGTTTTATCGGGGCACCCTTTTTGACCATTCGACCTAGTGCATATTCGGATCCATAGTGACCATTCCAAACTAGGACAGGTTGCTTACCCGTTTATAGGTTGTTTGAAACCGCTGTGTGCGTAGTAAAACCCTAGCTCCTGACAAAATAGGACAGGGAAACCCTCCCCCAACATAGGGGTGTGTTTTGGCTCTCACTTATCTGCTATGTGCTTGCTAGAGTGTGTATCTACAGGGAATGCATGTATCAGTCTATGAGTTTGGGCATCAGGCCTGCGGGCATCAGTCAGTATCTGAGAATCAGTTGTCTGCGGATATCGGATTCGGTTTTGGGGAACAGTGATACAGGAACAGTGATCAGTGATTGAGGACAGTGTATTTTCAGCTTATCAACTGTGTGTTGTATGCCCGACTGTGTGTTGTGTGTATTTAATTTAAGCTGTTATGCTGCCCGTTTAACTGGTTATTTATTTCCTTTTCGCTTTATTTATTTTTTGCTAGGGGGCAGTTTTTAGCACGATTGCTTCCGAACCAGTAGATACTCCCCAAGCACTTTGGACACGAGGTCGCCGACTCAATCGATCCGAGGATCTGTTGACGGACATCCAGTGTTCCACTCTCTACCTCCAATTATCAGAAGAGCCGAGGAGGCGCAGTGTGTCAGTCAGAACAGGGATTACCGGGACAGAGGGCTACTTTGACAGTAAACAGTCAGGTTGAGATTTCTGTGTCTGCCATAGAGATACATTTACCGGTCATTCAGATGGAACAGCAGAATACATCAGGGATGGAGGCGATGATGCGCCAAATGCACGAGAGCATGAAACAGATGCAGGAGGATGCCATCCGCCAAGCGGAATTTTAAAACAACAAGCCGCAGTCATGGCCCAGCAGGCCGAGTTGATTACTAGGCTGCACACAGCAGAATGCAGCGTCTGCTTCACATCAGGCCCCTCCTCTACCAGCGGCTCCACTACCCGAGCAGGCACCTACTGGTCAGAATACCCTGCCAAATCCTCAGAATACCCTCCCGAACACCTAGAACACCCTACCCAATGTCCAGAATATCCAAGAGGACACCAACCTTCCAACGGGGCTGGCTCCGCCCCCGCTTCTGCCTCAACTGTCCAAGAATCTTACACCCAACCACCCGGACTCTCCATTCAAGTTCGAGGTAGATATACAGCTCTAAAACTGAGTAAGTTAGAGAAGCTTTTCAAGAAATCGCAGGGGGTGGAGGCCATCCCAGACATCGAAGATGGGTACACCGACGTGGCCGTAACATTGCCAGACAGATTCAAGATGCCACAGATTGATCGTTTTGATGGGTCAGGGGATCCTATGGTCCATCTCCGGCTATTTTCAGACATCCTGAGGCCAATGGGCTAACCCGACCACAAAAACTTTCCCTGTTTGGCCGAACTTTGTCGGGTGTGGCGGCCATTTGGTACGCGAAGTTAGAGATGACGTGAAAAGAAACTGGAGATGAGATGGCTGAGGCCTTCGTTGCACAGTACTCGTACAATACACAGATCGAGATTACAACCGTGATCTCGAAACGACGAGGCAGGAACCCAAGGAGTCTTTCTCCGATTTTGTAACTAGATGGAGGGCAAAGGGTCATTGATGATGATGAATGAGGCTACAGACAAAGATCAAATCTGGATGATTGTGCGCAATCTCCAACCGAAACTCATGCAGAAGATGATCGTACTTCCCTTTCCCACCTTCTCAGATTTACACGAGATGGGGGTACAGATCGAGGATGCGATGAAGCAAGGTTTGATCGACCAGGACGGGGAGCAGCCACGAAGGACATTCAACCGCAATAACAACGCAGGCCCGAGTGGCGCTGCAAACA
>JAPPVO010005294.1:0-32398 GCA_030407325.1 Camellia japonica | reverse complement strand
TATGAAAAATAAATACAAAAGCACAATCAATGCATTACTCACTACCCAAGAGATATCATGGCAAGAAAATGAGTGATGGTGAATAAAAAAAAAAAAATTTAAATTAATTGTTAAAAAAAGAAAAGGAAAGAGAGAATGGTCCTTTGCAATTTATTTCTACGAGTTTTAAAAGTGAAAATTCGTCACTTGAAATATGGCTATTGGACTTCCAAGGGTATTTTGGTTTTTGCATTTTGTTATTGACTTTGGTAAAAATACTTATTAAGAAGCGTGCAATAATTATAAATTTTGTAAGAAAATATATCATAAAAATAATATAATTATTTAAAGAATTGTTAACAAATACTAAAAAATATTTTAAAAAATGATAATCTTAATGAAAACAGATAGATAAATAGGTACTATTGAAATTGAACAAGTGCAAAGTGGGTCTAATGTAGTACAATTAGACCATCTCCAACGGTTCAGCAAACCTGGTATTAAATTTGAAATTTGGTGAAAAAGACACTTTTTGAAGCTCCAACGGTTTCACCAAACTGGTATCAAATTGAGAATTGAACAAAAAAACTATCAAACTGATAACAAAATACAGGTTTCATCAAATTACTGTGCGTGACCGTTAAAGCAGAAAAGCTTGAGAATTTTACATATGGTGGTCGACCACCTAGATGACCACCTGGTCGACCCCTTGGTCGACTACCCGTTTGACCAACCGATCGACCAGTGCATGCAAAAATTGACCTCCGAACTGATTCAAACAGTTCAAATAGGTAGGTTCAAACAGTTTAAAAATGTTATAAAAAAAAAAAAAAAAAAAAATTAGCTTTATCGGTCGACCAACCAGTTGACCCACGGGATTTTGATGTACCGTTGGAGCAACTGATATCAAATTGAGAAAATGAGTCATTTTTTACTCAAATTTGGTGAAAAAAGAAGTTCACCGTTGGAGATGCTCTTAGATCATCTCCAACGGTTCAGCAAACCTGACATCAAATTTGAAATTTGGTGAAAAAGACACTTTTTGAAGCTCTAACGGTTTCACCAAACTGGTATCAAATTGAGAATTGAACAAAAAAATCATCAAACTGAGAACAGAATACAGGTTTCACTAAATTACTATGCGTGACCGTTAAAGCAGAAAAGCTTGAGAATTTTACACATGGTGGTCGACCACCTAGATGACCACCCGGTCGACTCCTTGGTCGACCACCCGGTCGACCAACCGGTCGACCAGTGCATGCAAAAATTGGCCTGCGAATTGGTTCAAACAGTTCTAATAAGTAGGTTCAAACAGTTTAAAAAGGTTAAAAAAAAAAAATGGCTTTACCGGTCGACCAACCGGTGGACCCATGAGATTTTGATGCACCGTTAGAGTAACTGATATCAAATTGAGAAAATCAGTCAGTTTTTACTCAAATTTAATGAAAAAAGAAGTTCGAAGTTGGAGATGTTCTTAAAGATTGCATTTGAACTCATGTCATTTTTACTATGTTTGTGTGCATGCTTGCTTTGCTTGCTTCTTGGATGGATGTGATTAGAAAGAAAATTTAAGGAATTATATTTGCTACCTGGTTTTGCATATTCTGAGGTGAGTCTCTTTCATAGTTGGACATGCTGTTTCAATGCTATCAACCTAAGGAACATATAGAAGCAACATTTTCCATAGTTATATATCTTTGTGGAAAAACAAATTAGGGTTTTTAATGCACCATTTAACTCAATGTTTGTAAGAAGGATGGTAGGTCCAACACTTAATTGTTGCAGGATTTAGGTCGGCCATAAGGACAAGTAAGCACGATTTTTAAATAATTTTAGCTCTTGTAATTTAGTAGTACAAAAATAAAATTTTCTGGAAATATATTAGAAGTCAATTGAAGTGGTTAATTATTTGAAAATAATGGAATGTTATTTTCTAAAAGCATGGATTGTTTATAAAATATTATTACTACACCTGTTTTAACTACTTTTTGGATTTTATTTTATTTTTTTAAGTTGAAATTGATCAAATTTTACTTTAATTAACTATGTCACCAGACAGATTGAGTATTATTTATTGAAAATGATATGATAAATAAGTTAAATTATGAAAGCTTAGTTGGTAATTTTGTATCTAAAAATGCAAAAACAATAATGTTTAAATGATACTTTAGTTTTTGTTTGGTGAATTTATTTATTTATTTATTTTTTGTAAATCATGTTTTGCTAAACTACAAAGTAACAAGACTAGAATTTTACTTTTTGAATTCTTGTAATAATTTTTTCATTTCTTAATCTACGTAAATAAATTTGAGTACTTATATATACAAGCAAACTTTGTGTAGGTACAAGAAAATACAATAAAAAAATGCAAGTAATTACCATTTTTTTTGCAGGTCTAAATATGTATCGAGGGCTCTATTTTAATTTAAGAGTTTAAGTACTTTACTGGAGTTTATTAGAGACCTGTTTCATATTATTGTCTGTTCAAGCCACTCAAGTTATATAATTAGGAGTCTCACCACGACAACAATTCTATTTGGTTTAAGTTTCAGAATATGTTTTTCAAAAATTTTTGAAAAAAAAAAATTATAACTAGCTTAGTAAAACATTTATTATTCCATATAGTTTACAATAATTTTTGAAATTTAAAAATATATTATCAATGTTTATTTTTGTCAATTTAATTTTTATTTTTTCAAAACTGTTTCAGAAAATTGATTCTAAAATTAAAGCTAAACAAAGAATTAACATGGGTGCTTCAAAAATCCTTATAATTATAAATTATTATTATTTTGGGAACATACTAAAAAATCTTTATAAGTTTAGAAACATACTAAAATAGTCAAAAAAATCACTATCAAAAAATAAATTATTATTATTTTTTATTTTCCTATATGTCTTTTTTATAAAAAATTAAAAAAAAATTAACTAAAATAATTAATTCTCAGTTTCTCGTAATCAAATTTTTATTTTTTTAGGTCTCTCATCTCTCTATCACTTCGAGACACTCAAAACGCGGTTGGCAGTTGTATATGGGCCATGGGCTGAACATGGTCCTGAGATAACCAAAAGGTCATGCCAACCCTAGTAGTCGGGGCATTCTATTTGAACCCAAAAAATATCTTAGTACGCTCAATTTAAATTTATAAATTCTAATTCTTATTATATTTTAATGTGAATTTACTAATAAGGACAATCTATATTAAACCTTAAAATAATTTGTTTTTTGTTTTTCTCATGGTACACCCCAATTCATTATTCCAATTCAAATCTCTACATCTTCTTCCCCAAGAGATCAAAATTAGTTTGTCTTCTTCTTCTTTTTCTTCTTTCGCACTCCAAAACACCAATCCACCTTACTAAAAATCACCATTATTATTAAC
The DNA here is from genome assembly GCA_030407325.1 of Camellia japonica. Taxonomy (NCBI): domain Eukaryota; kingdom Viridiplantae; phylum Streptophyta; class Magnoliopsida; order Ericales; family Theaceae; genus Camellia; species Camellia japonica. The sequence continues at coordinate 29,036 of JAPPVO010005294.1, read as the reverse complement.
ATCATTGTTTTTTATTATTTTGAAATCATAAATCCTAGAAGAAAGTTTGAACAATCAAACAATGGAGGAAAGTGATAATCAAGATAATATTTTGAAGCAATCCATCAAAGAGGAGGTAAGCATTCATATAAAAATCAAAATATTTTCTTGATTGTCACTTTCCTCCATTGTTTGATTGTTCAAACTTTCGTTTAGGGTTTAGGGTTTTAAAATAATAAAAAAAAGACAATGATATTAATGATAATGGTGAGTTTCGGTAAGGTTGATTGGAGTTTTGGAGTGAGAAAGAAGAAGAAAAAGAAGACAAACTAGCTTTGATATCTTGGAGAAGAAGATGTAGAGATTTGAATAGAAATAATAGATTAGGGTGTACCATGAGAAAAAAAAGAAATTATTTTAGGGTTTAATAAGGATTGTCCTTATTAATAAATTCATATTAATATATAATAAGAATTTAAATTAAACGTACTAAGATATTTTTTGGGTTCAAATAGAATGCTAAGTAGTCCCACCTGTAATTTGACTTGCACTACAATTCTTCTCCTTCTAGATACACCATAAAGTTTGAAATTGATTGATAAATAATTTGACTTTTTTTAGGGATGCACTAAATCCTAATAATAATATAAAAAAACTCTAAAACACCATACTAAATACTAAAAAAAAAAATCAAAAAATACTCAAAATTCAATGTGTCAATTATATTATTATGAAACAAACCACACTATATCAATTTAAACCTACATCATAAATTCAAACTCTTCAAAAAAAAATTAGTACATAACATTTATGTTACATTCATGATCAATTGACTTAATGACCACATCAAAAATAAAATGAACAAAAAAAAAAAAAGGAAAAAAACACCACCTCTCACTCTTTTGTTTCATTGCTTTGTTTTGTAGATAACAAAAACTTAAAAATCACCTCTCTTCTCCATTTTCACCCACTTGTCTACTACTATTTGTCCACAAGCATTAGCATCTAGTCCTTCTATTTTTGTTTTTGTTTTTGTTTTGTTCTTCTTGTCTCTTTTTTTGGAGAGAAAGTGATTTTGTTTTTGTTGGAGCCTTTGTTTTCCATACACATATGACTTGGTTCCACTAGGTGCCAATGTTATACCACTGATCATAGGTCCTTACAATCAATCTTACGTAAATGTGGTCTCAGTGTATCCTTCTGAAAACCAATACTAGAACAAAGTTTTTATTTTAAAATTTTCTCACCTTGTAAAGGCCCAACAAGAATTATATGTGCTAAAAAAATAAAACTAATTGAACTTCAATCTCTACCAAGAACTCAATGCAAGAGGCTTCTGCTAAAATCCCATTTTAACTTAATTCTATTATGTTTTTGCGAGTGGCTCATTCTCCCTTTATACATTCTTTAGGAAGAATAATGTATAGGATGATTTTTATTTACTTGTTAAATATTTCTTTGAAATCCGTCCTGTGTCTTATTCTCTCTAAAGTATGTATGAGGATTCTATTAAAATCCCGTTTTGATTGGAGCCTACCTTATTTCATTTGTATATGAAGTTGTCTATTACATATATATTATTTAGAGAGAATATAATAGAGAATATTGATTTTTTTATTTATTTATAAAAATGGTGCTTCTTTTTGTTTTTTTGTTTTGTTTTCTTCTCTCTTTAGGAACCACAGACAATATAATGAAGCCTACCTTTCTTTGTCTAATTTTTCTCAGGTGGTTGTAAAATTATAGCTGTATAAAGTTGACAATAATTAATTAGCTAGATAAAAAGGAAAAAAAATAATTAAAACCAAAAAGAATAAAAGAGAGATGGTTGGGCATTGTCTCCTCCAATGCAACCTCATGTTGGGAGTGATACAGACCCCTTTGGAGACCAATGGCCACATTTCAATTAAATTTTTTTTTTATAGTTTTTTTAATTTTTTTTTTAAAAAAAATAAATGAAACAGCTTAGCCAAAGGGTCCACAAAGCACCATTAATTTTGACAAAGGTGTTAGGTATGTTAGCATATCCCTACCACAATATGTATGAACCAAATGTGATGGCATAGTGTGAAAGGTTATAAAATATTGTCCTCCAACATTGTAACATAGGGTGTGTTTATGGTTTGCATTTAATTTCAAAATTGACAAGTTTTATGACTTTTGGTTTTCAAAGTTTGGGTTATGCAAATGATCAATAATAATAGTGAGAAATTTTTCCACAGATGTTGCTAATGTCACATAGCAAAAGTGTTGGCAGCATGAATTTCTTTTTCATGGATATTTTGGTCTTTTTACATCATTACGAGAGAGAAATATGTGGTACTAAAGTTCAGTTTGACAAATATTATTATCTTTTTGTTTTGTTTATGTTTTTAAATATATATATATATATATTTTACGATAAAATTGTTGCTAAAAAAAGTTAATGGGTTTGTCAAATACTAGAATAGTTATTTTTTGTTATTGGCATAGTTCAAGTGGGCTTTTAATTTTTTTTCTTTAGTGATTTTTTTTTAATCTTCTAAACTATTAATCTTTTACTAAAATGTTTGATTCTTTTTTTAAAAAAAATTGAACACTTGCCAAACAAGGGGTTCTCTTAAAAGAATGATTTTTTTTTTTTTGCCTTATCAGTTAAATCAACCGACACCAAACTTCTTCCATTTTTATTTTTGGAGATTAAATAGCTGAAAATTAAATTTTAAAGCAAAAATTTGATCATTTCAAATTTCCTATTTTGTTTTTTAATTATTTGATGCATTGAATATTAATTTTAACACACGTTTAACAAGTTTGCATCATAATCAATTGTGGATGGATAGATTTGGGGGAAGAAAATTGCAAAACTCCAATAAATAATTTTAGGGGACTTCGTCTTGGTTCTTAATTCAACATTATTGTGCCAATCACTCATATGATAGGTGGAATAAAAATAAATAAATAAATAAATGAAAGAATAAGAAAAAAAAAAAAAAATGAAGAATAAGAATATTGTGCTTGTGTCGATCACATTGTTTTTTCTTTTTAATAAATTAAATTAAATTGTGTGGTGCAAAGCACGTCGTCCTTAGGATCATAATCAACCTCGGCCTACACCGGAAAATTATGGAGTTCCATTTAAGTGCAATTAATGTATTTGGATTATGAAATTAGATAAAAATTTAAAAAAGAAAAAAAAATTAAATATAATTATGTTTTACACTCATTTCATATACTTTTTTCTTTTCTTTTCTTTTCAAATTCCTATCAAAATTTATACAACAAATGAATTAAAAAATGATAAATTGCATTGACCTCCCTTTAGATCTAGAAAAAATACAACAAATTTTATAATTTTGACATAATTATATTGACCTCTATTTTATATATGGTATGAAGAGGCCAAGATATAGAACGTAACGTACACATTTTATGTAAAAAAAAATTACAATATCATTGTTTTATTAATACGATTAACAAATTTCTAATGAAAATAATGTCAAGTATTATATGAAATAAAATATTAAAAAAACTCAATGTAATTATGTTAAATTTATAGAATTTCTTATATTTTCTTTAAATTTTAATAGAAATGAATATAATTTATCCAAAATAAAATGGACAAATTGCATTTCAATATATGGCAAAAAAATAAATTACATTTCAGTGGTAAAACTTACTTTAATAATCAAATTGATAATTTTTTTTATAATTTTTTTATAATCTTCTCAGATTTGCAATTTCCCCAAATAAAATTATGTATAAAAATCTTTCTATATCCTCATATCCCTATGTACCACTTAACTTACAATCCCAATCCACCAAATCCCAAAAAAACAGACATATTCCAAAGTCTGCATGAAGTAGCTTGTAGGTTGTTTTGGGAAGTTGGTAAAAAGTTAATTTTTAGTTTTTGGCTTTTTTAGAAGTGATTTGGGAAGTTAGTAAAAAACTGACTTTTTGCTTTTTAGTTTATTATTTATTTATGGTGTCAAATCAAATTAAAATGACCAAAATATCCTTACCCAACATAAGAGATTTATTTTTTTATTTTTTTTCATAGGCTCTAATTTATAATTTTAAAGCTGCGTTTTTTACACTTTCCAAAGAAATTTTCTTCCGTTTTTAGCAGCCACGTTTTTATGTTCCCAAAATAGCACAAGTAGTGGTGAGTGTGTGGAAGTACGTTATAGTAGTAGCTGGCTGTAATTTTTGGAACCATGAAAAACAAAGACAAAACCATAATTAGGATTTTCCCATTTTAACTTCGTTATTTGGACACTCTTCTCTTTGATGATGTTTGGGAAGTATATTTTTATGTAGATTTTTTTTATGTAGGATATTATTAGAAAATTTTTTTTTGTGTTTGGGAAGATAGTTAAGTTTTTTTATGATTGAATGTGATGTTTGTGAGAGAAAAAGTAAAATGATTATAGAATTGAATGTGATATTTTATTTAGATATATTTTTTTTGATTTTATAAAATTTTTGTCTTTTAGTAAAAAAATCTAACTAAAATTCTTCCCAAACACCACCTTTGTGTGTTTGTGTGGTTGAAGAGTGCAAAACAAAGTGCTGCAGCTGCAAACATCATTGCAACCATCAAAGCACTAAAATAACATTTATTTTTTGGCCAATTACAAAAGCCTTACAAGAAACCATTATTAGGTCTTCCATTTACTTTTCCAGCACACAATCTCCTACTAATCTCCATGAACCATTATTGCATTACCTACATACGTGTCCATATGTATATTTATACAAAAAGTTTTGCATTAAAGTCTAATGAGAAAATGTATAATTTTTAAAAGTTTTTTTAACATGTTTTTTTTTTATTTTTAAAACAGCCATGTTATATTCATACAAAATTCACTCCCATAAATCCCTCCAATAACGTGGTGTTTTGAAAAGTTAGTAAAAAATTAATTTTTTGATTTTTTAACTTTTTAAGTGACTTTTTTGACACAAAACTGGATTGTTTTGGATAAAAAAAATTAACTTTTTTTTACTAAAAAAAGTTAAAAAGTCAAAAAAACTGACTTTTTATCATTGTTTCCAAAAGACCCCAACGTGATAAGGTTGGCAAAAAAAAATTTGAAAGAAAAAAGAATGTAAGAGTACGAATTATTTTTTTGGTCACATTATTCAAGAGGGTTTATAAAGAAGTAATTATGTAAATGAAATATTTTTCTTTTTAAAGACGGTCCTCAATAAGATCCTAAATAAAAATATTGAGTATTTGCATTTAGCATGTGATCCAGCATTAAGTAAATTGTGTTACATTATTAAACGATAAATATAAATGATCAATCAAATAATAAGTTCATCATTGCTCATATTTATATAAAAAAAATTTAAGTTTTGCTAACAAGTGTTTCTATGATACAAATAAAAGAAAAAAAAAATTAAAAGTCAATTAAAATAGTTACTTCTCAAAACAATTCAAAGATTTGTTATTTGAAAACAAAAAAATATATTTAAATAACACTTAATTAAAAAATGGAAGAGCTTCTTTTCAGTCTACTTTGTGAATTAAACAATGTTGTTGGGCCCGTAAGACTTACCACAGATCCCATTTCTTGATAATCCGAACCGTTAAATTTGTAGAGTTCGTCAAGTATGTCATCCCTACAAAACATCACGTTAATCGGATATTGATAACCCCTCAATCAAATCATATTTTTGTCAATGATAAATATGATTTTTTTTTTATAAAAAAAATATTAACAAAAATGTGTTCTAATCAAATACCTATTAATATATGATCAATATAATTTTTTATAAGAATAAAATATTTGATAAATTTTACACATTAAACCGTTCATATCATCGAAATGAAATTTGTGATGAGTTCCACCAATCTATCATCTAATCCATAAAATAGATTAGGGCAAATTACACTAATAGTCCCTATAGTTTGGGACTTGTGTCACTTTAGTTCTTAACTTTTCAATTGTGACACATTTGACCCTGAATTTTGAATCTTGTTCCAAATAAGGATAATTGAACATACCAATGCCTAATTTTAAGGGCAAAATCGTCAATTTGATAAAATATAAACTAATTTGACAAAAATAAATGTCAAAAAAATATTTTAAAGATTATTTTTACCTACCAAAAATAAAATTATGTAAAATTGATAAAAATTAATAAAAATTACATGATTAATTTTAAAAATTTAATTTTACATGATTATCATCCAAGTACATAATAAAAATTAATTTGGTAAAAAAAAATGTCTAAAAGATTTATTAATTTTATATAATTTTATCTTTAGTAGCTAGAAATAATTTTTTAGAATTCAAAAATAATTTTTTGACATTTATTTTTGTCAATAATTTATATTTTATCAATTGACGATTTTGCCCTCGAAAAATCCAATAGTATTTACAATTGTCCTTATTTTGAACAAAATTCGAAATTCAGGATCAAATGTGTCACAATTGAAAAGTCGGTGATCAAAATGACACAAACATCAAACTATAGGGACCATTACCGTAATTCACCCAATAAATTAAAGAGAAACTTTAACCATTAAAAAAATAACACGACAACACAAAAATAACCTGAATAATGTCATTTAATAGACATTTTATTTTGAATGATAAATCCCAATGCAATGATATCATTTTATATATTTTTTATTTATAAATTACTTGCTCATATCTATATATGTGTGTGTATAAAAGTGTACAAAATTATTGTCGGCGGCCATTGTAGCCCTGTGAAGAAGCCTAATGTTGGAACTGGATTAGACTTGATATTTTATTTTGGGTGCAAAAATGATTAGACTTTTAAGGGGTTATTTGGAGTGTCTTAAATAAGTGTATTTTTTATCTTTTTAGACTAAAAAGTTGATGGAAAAAATATGAATCTTTGGATTAATATTTTGACTTTTTATGAAAAAATATGTATTAAAAATTATATAAATTAATGTATAAGAAAAAATTAAGATTAAGAATTATACTACCGTAATTTTTAACTTTTGATAAATAATAAAAACCTTTCCACTTTTTAAATAATTTTTTAATTTTTTAATTTTTTTTACACTTTCCAAACTTGGCGTTATTATAGAGCCTTACCTTGTTTATGTAAATATTTAGAGTCCCCAAAAACACTTCATGATGGGCGGCTCATCATCGAGGATGTTATGTATTGGTTAATGGGTCAAGCTAAACGACAATTTTATACACCAAAGGCGTGTTTGTTTTCAAGGATTAAGGTTTGGGATTGGACTATTAGTCCCATCAGACTAACAGTCTATTATTTGTTTCAATTTTTTTGCTCTGGACTAGTTAGTCTCTCCGGGCTATTAGTCTCATGTTTGTGGGACTATCCTATTCCATGGGGGGGTGAGATTATTTCCATGAGATTGGTATTTCATGAGATTAGGTTATGAAATGTCCATTTTATCTCCCATGCTATTACTTAGCAAATAATTAGAAAATGGTAAAATAGTCTTTTGAATATTTATAAATTATTTTTTTAGTATTATTAATTTAAAATTATATATTAAATAAAAAATATAAATTATAAATTAAATTTATTTAAAAATAATAAACTATAAATTATGGTCTTATAAATTAAATTTTTTTAGTGTTGTTAAAAAATTAAATTTACATATTAAATAAAATTATTTTTTTAGTGCTGTTAATTTAAAATTATATATTAAATATAAATTATAAATTATAAATTAAATTTATTTAAAAATAATAAATTACAAATTATGGCCTTATAAATTAAATTTTTTTAGTGTTGTTTAAAATTTAATTTATATATTAAATAAAAATATTTTTTATTGTCGTTAATTTAAAATTATATATTAAATAAAAAATATAAATTATAAATTATAAATTTAATTTAATTTAATTGAAAATAATAATTAAAAATTATGGCCTTATAAATTAAATTTTTTTAGTATTGTTAAATTATAAATTATAGATTACAAATTTAAAATTATCAATTAAATAAAAATTATAAATTACAAGGGGTAAAATAGTCTGTTGAACATTTGTTTTTTTTTTATGTATATCTATCAAAATTTTAAATTACTTAATGGGACAAATTAATTAATTTTCCAAAATTATTGATTTTTAATTTACAAAATAGATTAAAAAAACTATTGACTGATTTATTGATTTAATAACAAAAATATTTCATAATCTCTCCCTCCTAATCTCTCTCACAAATTTTCAAAAAAAAATATTAAAACTTGCATTTATTTTCTCTTCTCCAAAAAATCAGATAATATTTTTTATTAAAGTTGTAGATATCTACCTATATTTTATATATTATATTATAACATAACAAAAAAAACAAAAAAAAAAAAAATCTTTAAAGTTTATCTAAATAAACTTTAAATCAATAAAACTCACATGTCTATCACATATCTAACTCACATCATAACTTACCTAAATAATAATAATTAAAAACAAATGGAAACCACAGATAAATTAAATTTAAAAAAAAAAAGATACCCACAACTCCATCTTAAATAAATTGAAAAAAAAATACCCGAATAGAAACCACACAAAAATAAAAATAAAAATAAAAATAAAAAGATATATCTATCTATCTATCTATATCTATACTATATATTAAGCAAAATGAGGTTTTTAACCCCCAAGGCCTATGGAAGCTTCAATATCCCAATCTGAATTTTTTAAATTTTTTATTTAAAAAAAAAAAACTCAGCATTTATTGATTTGGTCAAAATCCCCTGATTAGCATTTATTAACTTTTTTCAATCCACATATCTTTCCACATGCCTGCAATTATTGATTTGGTCAAAATTCTCTGATCAGCATTTAAAATTCCCTTATACAAATAATTGTAGATACAATTCGTGTATAGTTACTGCAGTATCCTTTTCAACTTCTCCCATACACTATGGTTAGTGATAAGAAAAAAATCTTAAAAAACATAATTTATATATTAAAAAAAATCAAAAACAAATATAAATATCTATAATTATCCCGTACACTACAACAACTTGGGTCTTGAATGACGAATTTTTTTTGTCTTCAAAGAGCTAATTTCGTCACTATAGATATTTGTGACGAAATATTTTCGTCACCGGTTTCGTCATTGAATGTTTGTCACTAAAGACCAACGTGACGAAAAATAATTTCGTCACCAATGAAATTACTTCAGCGACGAAATTTTTTGTCACCAATAAAAGAACATTTTGTCACCCAAAATTCTCATTTTCGTCACCAAATAATTATTCAGTACCATATTTATAACTTTAGTTGACGAATAAATTTGTCACACATGTTGATGATTGATGAGAAAATAATTTCGTCAGAATAAGATGTAAAGATGACGAAATTTTTCGTCTTCAAAAGTCATAATTTTGTCACCAATAAAACAACATTTTGTCACAAAAAATTCTCATTTTTGTCACCAATTAGTTATTCAGTACCATATTTATGACTTTAGTTGACGAATAAATTTGTCACGCATGTTGATCATTGATGAGGAAATAATTTCGTCACAATAAAATGTAAAGGTGACGAAATTTTTCGTCTTCAAAAGTCATACATGGGTGACGAAATATATTTCGTCACAAATATATATATACGTGACGAAATTTTTAGTCACCAAACAACAAAATAAATAAAAACTTTCATATATAAACTGCAGTAAATTGTCACAAAAAAGTTTATTAGTGACGAATAATCACTTTGTCATAATAACAAATACAAATGACGAAACAAATTCGTCACTAAACTTGTTTCATATTTTATATTTCAATTTAAATTATTATTTCACAAATATCCCTGCTCATATCCCAATAGCCTTTTAATTGTACTAAGAAATCCACTAGCTATTATACACCTCTACAATAAAATTCACTAAACAATTTATATTATAAATCAAAATATATCCATCAAACAACTTTAATAATAATCCATTAAGTACAACAAAAAAACCATCAAAACAAATCCCAAAATGAACTAATGTGGAGTCCATAAAAAATAGCAACACTCAATCTTGATTTGCAACTACAACTAAGTATCAGTTTAGGAAAAAAAAAATTCAACACTTGATCTTGATTTGCAAGTATGCTTCCAAACGTCATCAAAAACCAATCTGCAAAGAAAATAAACAAAAAAAATATTAACATATTATCAATTATATTGTATAGACCTCTCTATCCATGTCAATACAAATTGTGTACACAATGAGTCTAGCTTAACATCCAGAAGTTCATTTGTACATGGCAAGCTCTTATTAATCACATTACTAACTTAGAGCAACTCCAACACTGCCTAACAAAAATACACAAAAAAATAAACACATGGTATTGTCTCTACTTTGGTTAGTGTGTATTTTAACAAGGGTCATGCTAGGTAAATGATTCAAAAACAATTTATTAATTTAAATACAGGCCATTTATGCAAGTTTGTAATTGATTTTGAGAGAAACAATTAGGAAATTAGTTCATTACTTCTTTTTCTTTTTTTATTTTATTTATTGATAATGCATCATCATACTGATGTTTGGAAGGGTAATAATATTTTTCAATTTTCATCATGATGCTCAACTTGATTCAATAGAATAAATGCTTGACAATTTAGCATATCTGAAGTGAATGAGGATAACATCCAAGTATTCGTTGTCATCATTATCACATGTGTTAACTACTCTTTCATGTCTCATAAAAGTTTTGAAAGATAAATCTAAATGTTTAGCAAAATATATTAAGTACGGTTAAATATCCACCAAAACCCAATATTTCAACCCATAAAAGGAAACAAAAGAAGTGGAATTAAAGTTTTTTCAAGTAAATAACTCCAACTTTTCAAATATTATGCACAAGCCTTGAACATTACAAAACGTAAAATGATGCCAGATATGGTAACTAACCATTGCCAATAATATCTCCTGAAAAAACCTACTCCCCTCCACCTTTGACATGGAAGCCATATCTCACACAAAGCTGCGACAATGTATCCAATGGATATCCTCTGGATTGAATGAAAAGATGCAGAAGTTCATTATTCCTAATAAAAGAAAGCAGGGTTGCAATAGAGAAACACTTCCCTCAACTATTATTTGTACCACACATTCACACTGGTAAATAGGTTTATTATGCTTATGACTTGGGTGGTTATCACTGTTTTGACAATATTGCCAAAGTTCAATGAAATTCCTGGCAATTTAGAAATATGACAGTTATGTCAAAAATTGAACCGGTAAATTTAATAGCCTATGATTAAGGGATCTTATATTGAATTTGAAAGTGAATTTTGAATGTTTAACATGCTAAAAGATCCATTTTTGGTGAAACTCATGCATATTAACACGCATTGATTAACTCTAAATAATCCCTCTGTTTTCAAAGAGATTGAAGTGATCTCCATGAATCTATGTACAAGTGGGTAGTCATTTGTCGAATGCACATAAAAAAATAGAGGTGGAGTTAGAGATTTTACTTTTCTGACAAGAGTTATCCTTGGCACTAAAAAAAAATAGTGCATGTGTAAAAAGAATTTTCAAGACAAACAATAAAAAGAAAAAGCTGAAAGCATGAAAAAGACCTGCAAAATGCCCATCCAACGTATTCCTTCAATGTCAACACCATATGTCAAAGATGGTGTTCCATGTAGCTAACCACCTGAAACGAAAGAACACAAGTTCTTAAATTCTACAACTATACCTGGAAATCATATGGTCAAATTTATGTAACAGAAATGATATGAGATGACAGCAACATAATATAGTTCAAACTGTAAGGCAACAGCAAGACCACGGACCAAGAAAATGTGTTAAACCAACAAGGGAAATTGGCCGCACACTCTCATATCTTGTCCTCTATTTATTTTCAAAAGTGAAATTTGCAGCAATTATACTTCCATCATTCATGGTAAATGAATGTTCTAAATAAAACATAATGTCAATTGCAGTATTGACCAGCTGAAAGCAAATGATACAATATATCATAAATTCCATGAGCTGAAAATATCAATATCAACTGAGTGGTCAGTTGTTATGCTTATGTTTTAAGGCTTGAGTTGAATTTTGGAGGCATTTAACCCAAAATCAATTGGCAATAGTTGCAAACTTGCAGAGGTTTCTAGATTATATCAACTAAGCTTGTGTGTCTTAGAAAAGAGATATAAGGCAAGTCTCTAACAATTCTCTGATTGGCCTCCCATGTAGGTGATAGAGTGATGAACAAAACTAAACAACAGATCTAGGATACAAACTTACATGCCAAGTAGTAAATCAAAATCTGCATTAAAATACAGGTAGTAAATTCACATTCAAAAAAACTTGTGTCTTTACCAAATATAAGAAATGAAAGCATCATGGGGAATAAATCTGGATTACTTTCATTCTCATTTTATTCATGCAATGCAAGAACCTCCCTGCTTGTAACTCTGCTTTCTCTTCTGATTTAGTTTCACTTCTTCACTAGAAGTTAAAAAAATATAGATCTAAGATCTGAGAACTCTAAGCTCATCAATAATTAAAATATATAGAATTGATCAATTCTATTGTCAGAATCATCACATTACAAGTTTATTAATCGTTAAAATACACGTTAATGTGTGATGCAATTCACATATGTATGGAAATCTTACAAGTTGACTTGCTACTAGTACTGCACACAGAAAAACTGAAAAAATGAGAAGTTGCCTTGTTTTGAGAAGTTGACTTGAGTTTTAGGTCTGACAAAAAAATTGAAAAAATCTTAAATCAATCTCATCTAGACCAAACTATATGATTTGGTTTGAATTTCTCAATGTACAATTCAACCTTTAATCTTAAAATTGGTGAAATGTACGTCATGATTTGGTCCATGATTATATTTACGGTTTCGATTTGGAGCCGAACTAGACTACCGATATATACATACATATATAATTTGTTACTTATCAGTACTTTGATCATTAATTTACTCTTAAACCGAATCATGCTCGAGCTTAACCCCAAAAATAAGGGGCATGCGACGATTTTTAAGAAAAATAAGAAACAAATAATGACATGACCACGTGTTATCAGACATGCACACGGTCACACTGGAATTTCTGACCTTATTCTCTATCAGTACAATACTGCACGAACCTCCTTTTTCATCACCATCATGGCTTATATTATTACTGCACCCAATGATCCCCTCAATCATGCCATTTATAAACTTCTTCCCCTCCCACTCCTCCTCTGCAACAACAACCAACATTACTACCTTTCTCTCTAAAATATACATTTCTCTTTGTCTCCAATGGCCTTTTTTCATTAAATAAAACTTCTCCATAAATTAAATAAAACTTCTCAAAACAAGAAATAAAACTCAACCCCAGTAAATAAGTCTATAGAAGTTATCTTAGTGCTAACTTTTTGTGTCAATTCGATTACTTTATTTTATGGTTTGGGTCTAGCACTTGATTCATGCTTTTGTATGTATATAAATTGATCTAGTGTTTTAAGGTGTGTTCTTTAAATATTGTTTTGGAAACGTATAGTAAATTGGGGCATGACTTGAAAACCAATTACTCTGTTTGGTTGATCAATGACTAATTAGATTGAAATTGCACCAATATGCCCAATACATATTGTTCTAACTCTATCAACCAAAACACCTAGAGCATCAAAACCATCAACCAGGACTCAGATCTAGGGTAATACATCCATGATCCTAGTCAGCATTCCTAGTAGCAGAAAACCCAAAAAATTGCTCTGAACAGGACTCGATGAACAGATCTTGAAAAAATACCCATTCTTGCTGAAAAATAGAGAAATGAAGAAAATATATATCTAGACAGCTTAGATTAAAAAATGAAAAATGAAAAATATAAGAAGAATCAGCTCTCCTAGTTGATCATGGAGAGCAAAAAAATTACATTACAGCAGTTTTGGTTGTATTCCAAAAACGCCAAATTCAAAGCTTTGATACCAAGTTGAATATGGTGTAAAACAAGAAGAGAGTGGAAAGGAACACATTATTGAGATGAGAGAATAATAAAAATTATGGATTCTCTCTCTTAACCCTCATATTCATACTAGTTTTGTACAAATTACCCCTCTGACTAATACAAGGAAGAATTGTAAATAAATTACAATATTTCAGTTTAAACTTCTTTCTTGTCTGCCACCATTTACTATACCCAAAAAAATAAAAAATCAAAAAATAAAAAAGAAAGGAAACTGCATCATACAAACAAGAAACTATGCACACCATTTTAATCTGGCTAACAGACTGCCACTTTTAATAGCATTTCCAAAAAAATGACTGCAAAATACACAGTTTATAGTCTAAATCAAGAGAACTGCGCTAAAGGAAATCAAAGCCACTAGCTGAAACCAAGAGTCCCATTGATGAAGAACGCTTTAAGGAAAGAGAAGAGAGAAGAAAGAAGAAAGAGAGGTGCGGAAGAAGTCCACCACAACCCTAACACAAAAAGGCTACAGCCTAATATCTCAAAATTCTCATTAATAGTTTGCTAATTGTTTTGGGTTGCAGATTCACTTGATGGGTTTTTCCTAAACAAAATAATCTGCAAGCAAAATTCCATGAACTGAGATTCACATAGATGAAACTCCCTAGTTACTCTGTTTTCATGTTGAGAAAGAGTAAGAAAGATAAAACAAGGTCTATAATCTTTCATCTAATTCTACAATTCCATGAACTGTAATCTCCAATTTCAACTATCCAACCAATTATTGACTCTTTATCATCATGATGGTCAGAAAAATGATAGAACAGAGATTCACAAAGATAAAAATCCTAGTTAATCTGTTTTCTTGTTGAGAAAAAAATCCTTAATCTTTCATCTAATTATACGATATTCGTACATTTTCATCATTCCAATGCGTGTGAAAGACAGTAAAACAAAGACCATTGTTGCAAATGATTATCAGGATACATAGTTCAATCTATCCTCCTAACCAAATACAGCAATATATATATATATATATTAAAAAATACTTGATGGAATGTGTTTAAGAATATGCCTCAACCATTCTTGCAAATGATGGTAAACCAGAACCACCACCATGGCTCAATCAAGTGTCTTTTGTTCTCTAAATTCATATTACTTTTTTAAGATACTTTTATTATATTTATGTTTTCTGAATTCATATTACTTTTGCAGATATATTATATTATATTATTATATATTCTACACTTGGTTGACAATCAAAATGTGTGAAATAGCAAAGTCCAGTTTGTGATTTTGTTGCAATCCCACTTGCAAGAGACCTAGGCTGGACACCCACCACTCATTCACTCACTCACTTTCCAGGAAAATATTTGCATTGGCCTTTTAGAACCTTACATTGTTATACATTTTAGTCCTAATTAATTAATGACTTCTACAATTCATTTGAATTAAAAAGGGTTTTGTTCAATTGCATTTTATGTATAACTCTGCAAAAGTCCCAAGAAAATAGATAGACAGTAAATAAATTTCATCTTCACATGAGAAGTCAAAGCTAACAATTTCCAAATGCATCATAATTCACAACTGATTTAAATCCATAGCTTTTGTTTAATTGCATTTTATGTATAACTCTGCAAAAGTCCCAAGAAAATAGATAGATAGTAAATAAATTTCATCTTCCACATGAGAAATCAAAGCTAACAATTTCCAAATGCATCATAATTCACAATTGATTTAAATCCATAGCTTTAAACAACATTGAGTTAAAATTTCCATGAATCAAAGCAACAACTCTGTGAAGCTAACCGTATTTTCTGCCGATTGATGCATAAGTCTCTTCGACAGGTTTCACCAATTGCAAAAGAGTGCCACCAGCGTCCAACAACAATGCATCATATGCTCTCTTAACCAACCTCTCTGAGAAAGGGGGGAAACCTAAACAGTGCTGTTTGGAAGTTGAGAAAGTGACAGAAAAGGAAAAGGAAAAGAAAAAAATAATAATAATGCAAATTACGACGGGAAAATACACAGAACAAGAGTGGAAGAGAAGGAAGAGGATCGAATAGACGAATTTGTCAACACAAATAGAACAAGAGAACGAGATAGAGAAACTCACCACGCTGGAGAACCACCGTGGTAACGCCGACGGAGATCGTTGCCTTCGCAAATCCGATGCAGATTGTTGCCTTCGCTGCTATGTGAGAGTGAGAATGAGATTGAGAAGACCGCGAGATTGAGAACCCTAAACACAACATATGGGTGGGGAAATGGGAAATGGGCGGGTACCCATTCCCAACCCATATTCCCAACCCATATCCCATGGGTATTTAAAAAACCCCACTTAATTAATCCGATGGGTAAAAAAAATGGGGAAAATCTATATATGTGGGTAGGATCTCCATAAATATCTATAAGGTAGGATCCCCATTGCCATCTCTAAATCCGTGTTTTGTTTTGACACAGAGAGAGAGACAGAGATGAGAGAAAAACTAATAAACACAAAAATAAACAAGAGGGAAAAATTGTAGTCTATTTTTTTCCCTCACTGCCCAATATTGCAAAATTTTCTTCCCAAAATTACTGACAAAATAATATTCTCACTAAAAGGTCTTAAAATATTAAAATTTATTAGTGATAAAAATATATTCCTCACCAAATGGTCTTAAAATATTTAAAATCAAGTTTCTAAGAAAAATATATATTTAATATTATTGGTGACGAAAATATATTCCTCATAAATTAGTTTATAATTGGTGACAAATTTTTTTCTTACCAAAAGTGTCAAAATTTTGGCGTCATCCAAAAAAATTAGCGGAAAAAAGTTTCGGTGACGAAACTTAATTTTTTTCTCACCTAAAAGGAAGTATTTATTGACGAAAATAAATTTTGTCACCTATTATTTTTATTTTTTTATTATACGTGACAAAATTTATAATTCCTCATAGATTATTCTTATTTAGTGACGAAATGTGTTTTCTTCACTAATTTATTTACCAAATCAACAACAAAGCTAGATTATAAGCTAAAAAAATTGTAAAGATTGAAAACTCATAAAAATTTTGAAACAATTCAATTAAGTTGATGCAATACAAGAAAAAAATAGAGAAAAAAGAACCCGGGTTTGATGCAGAGAGTGGAGTCCTATGTATACAAGAAGGGCCAACAGTAGTGTAGGCGTTGAAGGTGGAGTAGCGAGGGTAAAGAGTGATGGCAGAGAGGTAACGCGCGTGTGTTTTGAGATAGAGAGAGAGAGAGAGAGATGATAAACAAAAAAAAGGGTTAAAAAATTAATGCCCCATTTTTTTTTCATTGTCGCTCAATACATCAAAATTTTCTCACCAAAATTGGTGGCAACATTATTTTCTCACCAAAAGATCTCAAAAAATATTAAAAATTATTGGTGACGAAAATATATTCCTCACAAATAATTTTATAATTAGTGACAAATTTTTTTCTCACCAAAAGTCTAAAAATTTTGGCGCCACCCAAAAAATTTAGCGGGAAACTTTTTGGTGACGAAACTTAATTTTTTCTCATCTAAATGGAAGTATTTAATGACGAAAATAAATTTCGTCACCTATTATTTTCATTTTTTTATAATATGTGACAAAATTTATAAATTCCTCACGAATTATTTTTATTTAGTGACGAATTTTATTTTCTTCACTAGTTTTTGTCACCATAGGTTACTTTTGTTGTAGTGGTACATAGCACAGGTGATAGGCTAATATTTATTAATGTGAATCTTATTATCTTTATGTCTTAGCGACAATAAAATCTAGTAAAAAATTCATTTATGTATAAAATTACTTAAAATTTAAACCTTTTAATTTTATTTAGTCACTTGTAACTTCAAAAATATTTCATGATAACTTTATTAACAGTTTGGAAACAAATATTAATAATTAAGAAAGTAATGGTGATAATTGAAGATGTAAAATAGCACAAATGCAATAGTTTCGCGAGAGAACTGCTATATATCACCTTTTTGTTCTAATATTGTTGGCTTATTTTTCCTACGAAAGAAAATATTATAAATACGAGCGTGTCAGCAAGGATTGAAAAATCCTTACAGATTAAATTCAAGTCAATTATCAAGCGATTGTGTTGACGGTTCTTTTGCCTCAACAAAGAGGACTTCAAAATTGTCAAAGTGTAGAGAAAAAAAAAATTAAAAGAAGAAAGGGAGATGGAGAAAGACAATTGAGTGAACAATCAAAGTAATAATTACTTACCTCTACTCCTATGCTTCGAAAATGAAGTGCATGAAATTCTTCGAAATGAAAGTGCTGAAAATAAATGCTTCGAAATATAAATCTATGTTAAACTACTCCTAAGATAAGGAAAATGATAAGAAATATTGAAATCAACTGTCTTTGATTTGAGTTCTGGATCTTTTACAATGTAGCTATTAATGGCTATTTATAGAGAAAAAAATACAGCAATAACTACTTAGTAACTACCAATTTCTTCCATCTTCATTCTTATCTTGCCATGTGTCCTTCCACTCATCCACTTTGTCCTTCATATTCTCCATCATCTCTATAACTTCTTTTAACTTCCAAATGAATAAGAGGATGCCACGTGTCCTGCAATTATATAAATAATAAAAATTACAGATTTATGGTGCTAACAAATATCATTTTATATCATTGTATTACATGGAAAAATAGTATTTGATTTACCATAAATTACACTACAATTATGTCAAATGAAAAGCCTCGTTGGGGAACAGGCTATTTTAGTAATTTTTTGTCTTTTTGACTAAAATATGAAGTAAAAAAAATAAATGTTAAGAGTGACTTTTTGACTTTTTACGAAAAGATATGTAAAAAATAGAAAGAAAAGGGAATCTTTGACTTTTTAATATATATTATAAATTTTTTAACTTTTTTAATAATTTTTTTATTTTTTAAATAAAATATTAACTTGCCAAACGAAGTCTAAATATAATATATAAATATAATCACAGACAGTTATCAATAAATGTCTATGTGCTTGCTTAGGATCAGAGTTTAGATTTTCAAATCGAGTTTGGGAACTGTGCTTTAGGGTTTTTAATTCTTTCTTTCTTTCTGTCTTTTTTTTTTTTTTTTTAATAACAATTATCTAGATATCAACATCCTTTTACCTTACGAGGGTTTTTAATTTATGAGTTTTGTTAATATATGCTCTTAGGACACACATTAAAATGACTTTAAAAGATTATAAATTCTTTTTTACATGTACTTTCATATAAAATGTATAATTTTTTAAGTCGGTTAACATATGCCCACATTAACAAAATATTTGATTTATAAAGCCATTATATTTTTTTAAATTTAATGTTACCTAAAAAAGACAACAAAAAAAAGAGGAAAAAAGAAAAGGGGGGGGGGGGGGGGAACCGATTTACAAGCAGTTTGGTAAACCAACCTTACAATTGTTCAAATCAAGTTTTGTTTCTAAACCCGGACAATAAAAGAAAGTGTCTTGCTAACGAATTGCTCACTAGATATTTATTTAAGATGAAATGATATTTTGAAAAATAAAAGTTACAATACACATTTTATATATTCTCAAACGTTTTTATGCATTTCAGTCTCTGTTTGGGAAGTGGGCTTGCTCTTTGACTTTTTGACTTTTTTGGCTATATGAGTCTGGGCTCAAAAGCTTGGTTTGGGAAGGGCTCTTGACTTTTTGACTTTTTTTGTGAGAGAAGAGTGTAATAATTATGGGGTTGGATGTGATGTTTTATCTGTTGTGACTGATGAGAATAATTTTGTCTTTTGTGACTCCTGAGCCCAATGAGCCCTTGCCAAACGGAGGCGCTAAGAATTGAATATAATTAATCTCTTATAGATTTATACCCACTACCATCTCATTTAAAGGCACAGCTTTATATGTCATTTTCTAAACTCAAAAAAAGCACCAACTGATTGGTGAATCCACTTTTGATGTTGGTTACATTAACAAATTTCAAGCTAAAATCATGTAATTTTTAGTTCCATTCTGGCAGGACAATGCCAACTTTGATTTTGTTGGACAATTTTTATTGTATTTATAAAATTAATTCTGTTGTGTATTCAATAACAAACAGAATATATAAGAAATAAAAGAAAAATAAGAGAATTATTTGATTACAAAAATCAAATCAGAAAAATAAAATAAAATAAATAAAAACAGATTTTTATTTTGTTACAAAAATAAAATCAAAATCTGATTTAAATAAATAAATAAAACAGAAAATAAATAATCAACTTACTAGATTAATATTTTGATCAAGTCCAGTGTTAGACACTGTGTCCTTAAAACAGATTCGTCCTCTCCACGGTACTTTCAGAATATGGACGTCTATATCTCAAGATGAAATGATCAACGACGAATAAATGAAGCACTACAATTTATTCGTACAACGAACACACTAATGTTTACACTCTTTCTCATAAAAATTAAATGCAGCAAAATGCAGAATATATTAGCAGAAGGGAAGTACGAATTTTTTTTTTGAATGAAAACATCAAATGAGGGCTGCTTATTTATAGATGTAGTGGTGGCTTTCCATTTTGAATTAAACATGTGCAAAACCTGTTTGAACAGGTATGATACCTGTTCAGTTTGAATAAACAGGTACAAATCTGTTGGGTTCAAATTCAAACAGATAAAAAACCGTAGGGACCTGTTTGGATGTAGGGAAAAACCGAAACAGAATATTTCCGGAATTATTTTGAATTCTGGACAATTTGGACAAATTTTATATCAAAAAATAAAATTAAATCCAAATATTTTTTGTCCAAAAAGATTAGTATTGAGTCAGACAAGCCCAACCCAACCTCATACCACGCACCCATGCCCAAGCCCAGCCCGCGCCGATAGGCGACGGTGCACATGTGGTCATTTTTGGGTCTAGCCCATTTTGCCCATAACCTCCCTCTCTACAAAACTTGGCTACCCCTTAGGGCACACCCAAAGTTCCAATCCCATGCCTTATAAACCCACTCAAAACTTCCCACCAAATCAATGTGGGACAAGTCATTTTTCAAACCTCTAAGGATTTTCCACCAAAACTCCATTTTCATGGAGTACACTTTGGTTTCAATTTCTCATTCACTCGATAATGGTTTTGAGCAACCAAATATACCACGTGAATTACAATGCGGCATAAAACGCATTACCACTTAGACTAGCCAAATTTGACGTACGGGTCCCACCTAAATAATAGACCAAAGTTAAGAAAAATTCTGTTATATACCCAGATTTTCCAAACAATTTCTAACAGATTTTATTTAAATTTTAGTCTACAATAGCAAAAAAAAACTCTTACTCCAAATGGATTATCATTTATCACTTGATACATGTGCAAAATGAGAATAAAATCTTTCTCTAACTAATGACAAAGTGTAATTAATTAGGCTAGTTCAGCTTATCATTTTTATATAATCTCAATTCAGAGTTAGAATTCAATATTTCTTTCCTAATAAACTCTATCGTGTATGAGCAGAATTGCTCTCTCCAAAATACTTGTTGAGTCCGACTAATATAATATGATTTACAAATTGGAGTTATAATTTCTAATTGCATATAATTTTTTTTTATTGATATTTTTTTTGGTGGACTTGCAAGTGGAATGTGTTGTTAGGCTTTCTCTTTTTTCTTTTTTGCTTGACTATTGTTAGATTTTTTTAATAGTTAATTGTATAATTTGATATAATTCTCTTGATATTTGTAAGTATTTTCTTTCCAAAAGACAAACAAAATAAAAATATAAAATACCCACGAAATCTCATTGGTATAAAATTATAGCCATTGAATGGTCAATAATAAAAGAGTCCTGCTAAATACCCCCAGTGGGGGTCGCACCCCCAGTGACGTGGCGCGCCCCCACTGGCTGACACCCAAAAAAAAAAATAAATAAATAAATAAATTTTTTTTACCCAATCACAGGCCTCCACCTCACTGGGGGTCAACCCCCAGTGGGGGTCCAAACCATTTCTCATAATAAAAATTAAAAATTTAAAGAAAAAACATATATATATATATATATATATATTGCTAAGAATTTGTTGAAGGCATAAGACTAAACATTTCTTTATGGTCAAATTCCTGATGAGAGAGAACTTTAGTTGATTCTCAATACAATACATAATAAGTACAATATTTTTTTGGCTGGGCTCACCTCTAGTCCACATGGAGGTCCAGTCCGGTTCATTGGGCTCACTTTTGGGCCCCTCTTCGATAATCCAAAATGTTCATATTTTAAAATTTGTTGAGTACATTATCTTTATAAAAAATCATGTCGATCGGATAACAGATACTATCTATTCGGATCACTTTTTTATGAACCGTTAATTTTCTAACCGTTCATTTTTTTCTAGAAAAAAGTGATTCGAATACATAGGGCTTGTTTGGTTTGTGTTTGAGAGATGTGTTTTAGAGATAAAAAGTACGAAAACATGTTTGGTTTGGTTTTTTGGGAAATTTGTTTTGGAAAATTGTTTTGAGAGAGAGTTTTGGAAAAAGTGATTGATTTGATGTGTGTGTGAGAGAGATTTGTTTGGAAAACTTGTTTGGTTTGTGTGTTTTGGGAAATTTTTTTGGAAAAATTTGTTTGGTAGAAAAAATTTCTGAAATTTGTTTGTAGAGAAAATTTCTGAAATTTTTTCAGAAACACAAACCAAACCTACCCATAGAATCCATTGTCCGATCGATGTGATTTTTTATAGGAATAATATAATTAACAAATTATAAAATGTGAGCAATTTAAATTATAAAAAATGAGCTTAAAAATAAACTTAATTGGCCGAATTGGATCGGACTATCTCAAATCTGGACGGGAGACAATCCAGACTCTATTTTTTAATGGAGAGTGGTCAAATGAAGTCAACCACCACTATTATTTTAAAGAGATTGCTTTATATAAATCAATTATTTTAACAATATTGCTTTATGTCAATATCTGAATTCTGAACCTGTAAGACTTTCTCTCCCTTAAGCATATAAAACAACCGAGAGGAAAAAAAAAAAAAAAAAGGACCTGGGAACCTTGATAAATCACTGTCTCAAAAAATAAAGAATTGCATTTTAGTGAAAAGAAATAGGTATATGTGCTATGTTGCAAATGGTCTATGTTTAAAAAAAAAAAAAAAAAAAAATCTTTTGATTTTCTCCCTTTCTCTGTAATTACAAATTATATCATATAAACTTAATTTCACGATTGATAATTTTTATAAAAATATATAGAGAGTCGCAATGGGAAAAAGAGTTGCACAGAAGTGAGAGGGAAAGGAGACGGTGATAGTTTGCACTTTGCAGTTGTAGTAGAAGAAGAAAAAGGATTCAGCAGTGATTGGGAGCTCTAGTAGAGCTGCTCTAATAGCAGCTCTACAGAGCTGGCAACCAATTTAAAAAAAAAAAAAATATAGAAAAAGACAAAACAGTGGTTAGAAGAAGACAATTTGATGCTAAGTTTAGAAGTGTTCTTTTAGAGCTCTAAAGCAATTTTGAAAAGGATTTTGTTCCGAAGCTACAGAGTCGTGGGAGCTAGGTTGGCTAGAGCGGATACTATTATTTTATGAAAAATGTTTGGGAATATTAAAAAGTGATCACTAAAGGAAGTATTAATGATGTGACAGTGAATCCCGTCCTCTTTCTATACCTTGTTTTTATTTTATTTTATTCTTTTTTGATAATTTAGCTTAGGAGTAAAACATAATTAAAAAAATATAAAAGATAAAATATACAATAATATTAAGTGTAATGATGATACTATTTTACGCGGTGTTATCAACTAATAAAAATTCACAAAGAGCTAGGTGAACAAATCTTATCTCTAACTAACCTGACATTATTATGATTCTTATTGCAAACTACTTATTGAATGATAATGTGATCACGTAATATCACCGTTACATTTAGGTCTATTTTGGAAATATGGTAAAAAGTAATTTTTTGACTTTTAACCAAGCTTTTGACTTTTTTGATTAATATTTGTTTATGATGTCAAATCATAATAAAATGACCAAACTACCCCCATTTAGTTTAAAATATTTACAACTTCATCCATGTAACACATTTTAACTCCCATTAGAGCTACTATTTTAGAGTTATGAATCACTACTCTAATAATATTCTTTCAAAACATAAAAAATAATGAAGTTGATTTTATAGAAGAAATCAAATAATTGAATCAAGACCTTGAATCAATTGAGAAAAATCTCACGGAATATATGGGTGAGTACAAGGATGAACAAGTAAAAATAAGTGTAAAATATATATATATATATATATATATATATATATTAGGGTAAATTATAAATACATTCCTTGAGATTTTATTAACATACTAATTGCCTTTTGTGATTTTGAAAATTACATTTTACCTCTTGAGGTTTCTAATTTCATAACAAATTATCCCTTTTATTAATAAATCATTAAGTCAATTAACAGTTTTAATGATGTTAAAAATATGTTTCAATTAATAATTTAGGTAATTTTATTATTGTATAGGAGAACAATTATGAATTTTAATTTTTCAATTAATTCTGTTAAATAAAAAATTCTAATAGGGGGTATTTTTAATTTTCCAAATCACAGGGGTCAATCTGTATTTTAAGCAAAACTCAGGGAGTATATTTGTAATCTATTTTTTTTTTAAAATGATTAATAAATTATTGATAAAAATGAGACTAAATATTACGTAAATTAAAATCTTAAGAAAATCTAGTGTGATTATGTTAAAATTATAAAATTTATTATATATTTTTCAAAATTTTAGGTGATGTAGATATAATATCCTTTTTTATTGTTATCTAAATAAGCAACAATATTACAAAATTTTAAAAAATTATCACTAAAAAAAAATAAAAATCAATAGTCTACAATTAATACAAGGGGACCTGTACTTCATTAATTTTAAATCTATACCACATTCACTTTCAAAATAATGAAGGAATACAGTTTCATAATTCATGACATTTTATTTTTGAATAAATTATAAATATATCATTCGAAATTTATTTAAAATATAAATTATTCATTGTGATTTGAAAAATTATAAATAGTTCATTGTCAGGATTTATAAAATTTCTAACTATTTTTTTATACAATGATAAATTACTTAAATTATTAATAAAATAAATTATTTATTATAAAATTATAAACTTCAAGAATATGATATGATTTCCAAAGTTACATACAACAAATCACATTTTAAACTATTTATTTGTTTTTATTTCGCTGAACCAAACGAAGCCTTAGCAGAGGATAAGCCTTCATCTACTCTCTCTCTCTCTCTCTCTGCTGTCCCAGAAAAAGCAGACACGAAAGGAAATGGCTCACATGCACTAGCGACACCTCTCGCAGCTTCACTCTCTCTCATCTGCAACACAACCACCACCAGAATCCCCAATTCTCTCTCTTTCCCCTCTCCAACTCCTCCCAAGGTTAATTCCTTTACTTTCTTTTCTGTTCCTTCTTTTTCTCAGCAACCAAACAGGGCTTTAGGTTAGGTTTCAGTCTTTGAATTCGTTTTGATATCAGTTTCTTCTGTTGATTGCTTGGTTGCAGTTCGGTGGTTTAAGCATCAAATGCGTCCGTGTAGGAGGCGTAGAGATTCCGAACAACAAGAGAATTGAGTACTCTCTCCGCTACATCCATGGAATCGGCCGTACCACTTCTCGCCAAATCCTTGTTGACCTCAGCATGGACAACAAACTCACGAAAGACTTATCTGAAGAAGAACTCATCTCTCTCCGTGACCAAGTCTCCAAGTACATGGTCGAAGGCGATCTCGTAATCTATCTCTCTCTCTCTCTAAGCCCCTTCCTTTATACATATATTAAACTCCATTGTTTGGCAAATTTACATCTAAATTTTTTAGTGATTTAATGAATTTTTTGGTAATTTGATGAATGAGGAAGAGAGGTTGAATTTGCAAAATGTTAGTAGTCATTAGCAGATAACAATATGAACATTCTTGAAAATAAAAAATAAAAAAAATAAAGTTTCAAAACTGTTATGAGTTGGACTACATGAACTGAAATCAGAATTTTTAGTGATTAAATAGATAAATTAATAGTTTAGAAGATAAAAGTGAAATTAAACCTTTATATAATAGAAAAAGATGTTTATAATATTGATGTGGTTTTGGTGTTTCCAGAGGCGGTTCAATGCGCTTAACATTAGGCGGTTGAAGGAGATTCAATGCTACAGAGGGGTGAGGCACATTCAGGGGCTGCCATGCAGAGGACAGCGCACGAAGAACAATTGCCGGACTTTGAAGGGCAAGCGGGTTGCAATTGCTGGAAAGAAGAAGGCTCCTCGTTAACTGAAAATAGGGTTTGTTTTCTTTTCTGTAGTTTGATTGAATTGAATGGCTTTTGTAGGTGGATCCTGTTGTAGTAGAAATTCAACTACTTTGGATCAATTGAATTGAATTTATGATATATGGAATTGCATTTGTTGCATTTTTTCTCTTTAGAATTCAGAATATAAATGGTGCATAATAGGGTTGGAACTACTGTTCCACTCAGATGTTCAACAAATTATAGATACTCATCACCAAACAACAAGAGACAAGAAAGAAAATGGAAGACAACAAAACACAAACTATATGCAACGAAGAAAATGAGACAAATGAAACAGTTTCTTTGATCAAGAAAATATAACAACCAAACCAAACATATTCACATTCATATATCGATTTCTGTTTTACATATATCAGTTGAAGTTGAATGCACTAAATTACATTACAATACATATAATATACTTCCACACAACTACACATGTTACACAAAAGGGTTATATATTTGCATATGGATATGTATACATAGACAAAATCTTATATGATAGAGAGAGGTGGGAGGGAAAGGTATTCATGGAAACTTCAATGATCTTGCTATTTCTTGCGGTACTCCCTGGTGGTATGTACCAAAAAGTGCTAATGCTGTTGGTTAATTCCATATATTGCAAACAGATTGGTTCATTAGTTTGTAATAGATCCTTAGTTCATGAACCTATAATCCTTTTGTATGTGCCATGCACACTGTAGCTTTATTTGTTGTTTGCGGCACTCTGTTTATATTTTGACAATGGGTATGAGAAATGATACCTATATAATTAAGAATTAAGCAAGTGTAGTCTAGGTTTTTATCTTCCCTTGCAATGAAACATTGCTGGCTGTTGTAAAACCAAATGAGTTCAGCAGAGGAATTACTATTAGTATTGCTATTATTATTTTGATAAGTGACTTCAATAAAGGTATTATGCTGAAGGATAGACTTTTACTGTTAACAGATGATGCATGACTTTAAGGACTTAGAATAACAATGAGAAATTAGGTTTAGGATTAGTCGTAAACTATAAACTAAACTATAAGGTTACTATTAGTTTATTAGTTGTGAACATGAGTAAACTATAAGTTAGAATTTTGGAGAGATACTTTAAAATTTAAAGGTTTCAAGTTAAGTACGACCACACATAATATATGGGGATTAACTCAGCAAAACTATATACAAAAAGGAAGATAGAGTAAAAGCTTATGGGCAAGGAGTACCGTTTTTGATCGCTTTGGTCAATTATTCATAAATATAGAGAGATTGAGATAGATATGGACCATAAAATTAGGGAAGGAAGGATGAATGAAGAAGTGTAAGTGATCATAATATTTCTATTAAATTGAAGGAAATTTTTTGATATGATTGTAATAAGACCTGCTTTGTTGAATGTTGTCAGTCAAGAAACATGTCAAAAAAAATGAGTATATCTTAAATGAAAATGTTGATGTGGATAAGTAGCGTGTATTAGAAGGAAAAAATAATAATAAATATATCTATTAGGGAGAGATCAACTGAAAACAAAATATGAGAAAGTGAGACCAATTAAGAAGCGATTTAATACATGTGAAGGAAGGGTAGTAAAAGAAATAGAGGAAGGCCAAAGAGAACATGAATTAAGTTGATAAGAAAATATATGATTGTCTTAAAGTTAACTAGGATATGACTTCAAATACAACCAACAGGGAATGTGGAATAAATGAATTTGTGTAGCCAACTGCAAGTAGGTGTTGTTAGTTGTAGGATATGGTTTTGCAACTCGTACTGCCGACCCTTGCTCAATGCCAGGAAATTGCGTGGATCATGTGATAGGTCATGGACGGTAGCACAATCGTTTTAACTATCGTGTCTTTTATCTAGCACAAAACATATTATGAGACACACTGCACAAGTTTAGGGAATGTTACTCAGAATCTACAGGTTAGCAAAACCTAGATTAAAAAGAGGGATTACTTTTCAGCTGGGATATCCCAATGTGATTACAGTGACAAAATTGGATGGATTGTAATGAATGTGTCACAATGACAAAACTCCCCTAACTCCCTCAGGCCCTTTATTTAGAAGTGCAAAATTTATTAGAAGGGTTTTTATGGACATCAAATGAACAGTTGACACGTCAACTTGAATTTAACCTGTGCTCGTTCCACTTTGCCTCCGTTTGGGAAGTGGGTTGGCTTTTTGATTTTTTTGGCTATATGAGCCTGGGCTCAAAAACCTGATTTGGGAAGGACTTTTTAACTTTTTGGCTTTTTGGTGAGGTGTCATCCTGATAAATTACCAAACTGCCCTTTTTTGCTTTTGTTTTTTATTTTGATTTTTATTTTGGGTTTGGATTTCCCATATTTTGCTTAATTTTTTTATTTATTTATTTATTTTAATTTTGGGTTTGGATGTGGCGTTTTTTGCTTAATTTTTTTTAAAATTTTTTTTTTTGGTTTTGATTTGGCAAATTTACGTTTTTTGTATTTTGTTGAAATTTTATTATTTTTTATTTTATTATTTTGGGTTTTATTTTGGCTTATTTTGGTAAAATAATTTTTTTTTTTTTTGGATTTGGCGTATTTTTTAAAAATTTATTATTTTATTACTTTGGGTTTTATTTTGGCTTATTTTGGTAAAATATATATATTTTTTTATTTTGGATTTGGCATGTTTTGCTTAACTTTTTTTTTAAAAAAAATTATGTTTTTGTTTATTTAATTTTTTTATACTTTATTTAATTTTTTTATTTTGGCTTATTTTCGGAAAAAATTTATCTTTTTGTTTATTTTATTTTATTTTGGATTTATTTTTGGCTTAATAAATTTTTTTTTATTTGTAATTTTTTTTTATTAATTACTAATTTACGGTTTTGTCGTTTTTTTATGGGGATGCA
>JAPPVO010005293.1:0-18586 GCA_030407325.1 Camellia japonica | reverse complement strand
AAAAGATGGTGGAAATCTACAAGGACTAGCAGATAAGCTGCCATTCCGCTCTTTGGGGCTATGGACATTAATTCGAACTTCTACTAAGGAGCAACTCCGTATTTCTTGTTTATGGATGGAGGCTGTTCTGCCGATTGAAGTTGAGGCTCCGTCGCTGCGGGTGATGGCTGAGTGCCAAATAGCAGAAGCAGATTGGCAACAGAGTAGGTTCGAAGTACTCATGTTGTTCGATGAAAGAAACCTGAAAGCACTGTACCACGTCCAAGGTTATCAACGAAGAATCGCCAAGGCTTTCAACAAGAAGGTTAGTCCAAGAATCTGAAAGAAGGGGATTTGGTGCTCAAAGACAACCGAGCTCCATCCACGACCCTAGAGGCAATTTCAGATCCAATTGGACTAGCCCTTACATCATCAAATCTATCTGGTCGTGGTGGAGTTGTCGTTCTTATGGACCTAGATGCCTTGAGTCTCCCAACCTATCAACATGGACAAGTTGAAGAAATACTATCCCTGAGTGGCTCGCTAGGCCGAAAACCCGAAAGGGCGACCTAGGCAAAAGTTAGAGCACAAAAATTGAAATAAGAAAAACTGAGCTCACAAGTTGAAAACCCAGAAAGCGGCCTTGGCAAAAGTTAGAGCGTAAAAGGAGAGTGTTAATACACGAGTGAACCCGAACCGAACTACGTAAGGCTCGATTCCCATCTTCGGATACGTAGGCAACTTCATTCTGAAGTCCAGCCATAACACTTCCAAAATCAGACTATGTCGATGTGATTGGCTTGGCCATCTTTGTCTATTCCACATCCAGGAGAGTTTCGGTTGTGAGCTACAGTACAGTGCTATTCAGACAAGGGGTAACTTTCCAGTTGTTGGATCCGGGGTTTTGCATCTCAGTGACAAATTTCAGGCATGTCCAGTGGTGATCCATATCGAAAATGGTTTCGAAAGTTTTAATAAAAGTGATTTTGTTCAAATTAATCTTTTATCAAACTTAGACTATTTTGGACCAAAACGAAAAATTTTTAGTATCCACAACCTTTAATTTCATTGATTTCATTACAGATCTCTCTAACTCTCGATACAAATTGAAGTTTCTTTTATTACATTCAAAGAAAAAACTTGCAAGTACAGATTAAAGCAATAAATGTGGGGCATAGTCAAGTCAGGTGTTCCTACGCCCCTCCCAGAGCTTGTGGAAGCTTCTGATGCTAAAGTAGGCCCGATTTGCTGCCTCTTCCTCAGCCAAGCTATGCACTCGTCAGAAAGGGCGCAACTGAAAGTGGGAGCGGGGGCCAGAAGCTCTCTCGTCCTCCATGCGGTGGCATACCGAGCTAAATGTGAGCCTTTGATCGGAAATGAAGCTAGTATTCTATCCCCTCTTCTGGGCAAGTCTGGTCGTGGCCAAACTGACGCCTGAACCGAAATGGAAAGTAAAAGACACAGTACGTCAGGCCAATCAGCTGAATGCCAGGCTGCCGTGAGATGCTGTAGCTCATCTCCGGTAGATCAAGCTAGGGACAATGCCAAGCGATGTCAACAGCAGATCGAGTGCCCATCCATTCGCACCACCATCCCTCATCTAGGGCATCAACTAGTCGTTGGTGAAAGAAATAGTCGCGTACTGAATATGCTGGGCAAGAGCCCACTACTTTCAATTTGTCCATGAGCCATATCTGGGGAGGGATGAAAAATACGAGAGATTAAAGAATAGAGAGGTGTACGATAGAGAAAAAAAATAAGAAAAATAGAAGTGTACAAAAAAAAAAAGTAAGAAATGGTTTGAGAGAAAAATAGAGCCTGGGGCCGAGTGATGTGAGAACACTGTGTGAGAAGGGTGGGAAACATTACCTGTAAGAGTAGTGGACTTCCTGCGAACCTGGTTGTCTCCCGGCGATGGAAAGCATACAAGCTCATCAAGGTCTCGGCTAATGTCATGCCAATGCAGCTCTTGTCCTCTTCCAAGCCTTGGGCAACCTCAATCAAACGAATGCTAGACCCTCCAAAGCCAGGGGCAAGTAGAAAATGAGATAACATGCACAAACAGAGGGCATGTTGCTGAAAACTTTGCCAAAGATAATCGCTATGGTTACCGGCGTCAGAAAAGCGATGAACCAGGCTGGGAATGTCCAACTCTCTGTTACGAATCAAAGATCGAGCGTCGTGCAAACTAAACCCACACGTCCGTCCTAAAGCTTGCATGTGGCCGAAACAGAACTGAGGCAAGATTTCCTCATCACGTCGCGATTCCATTAAAGATTGGAAATCTTCAAAAGTGGGGCATATCTCTTGACCCCCAAAGCTAAAAACACGAGTTACCGGATTCCAACACCTAGCTGTGGCATGGAGGAACAGAAAACGCAGCGGGGTGCGACTCAGCGTGAATAGTGTATTTATTCCAAAACCCCAGAAATTCAACTTTTCCGAGCCATCCAAAGTCGCAATCCAATTGAAGAGTTTTTTCGGTGAAGAATGGTTCCATTTAGGGCAAAAATGAGCTGAAATGAAGAAACCCACGAAGCTGGACATTCTTATAGAAGATAAGGCATGTGAGTGGAGGACAGATGTCGACGTTCAGAGGTTCTGCCATCGATGGCCGGCAGTGGCTCATCAATGGCCGCCGGGGCACATTGATGGCGGCAGGAGAGGTAATGGCCGGCATGCCATTTCCTATGGCCGACAGCCCCTCTATCAGTCTTCTTGACATCCTCTGTGAAGATCCAGTTGTTTACTGCAGTGGAGTTCTGTTATTTGCACCTTTTGAGGTCTTGTTTTGGTCTTGTCGGACCTGGGTGTGTTTTGTTTAAGATGTAATAGTCTTCATTTTGTTTATCGAGTTGTAATCATCTTCGTTTTGTTTATCGAGTTGTAATCATCTTCGTTTTGTTTATCGAGTTGTTGCAATTTGCTTATTGAGTTGTAAGCCTGTCAAGGCTTCGTGTTATTTTTTTGAGTCGTTTGTTCTTTTCAGTTGTTAGTCAGTTCACTACCTGATTAAGACAATGCAATTTGACTGTGTAGTTTTCAAAAAGATCAATCTCATTTTCATGCGGTGCGATGTTATGTGATGGCGATGCTTAGATACAAACGCAACACTTTTGAAACCAAAGTTGAGTTTTCATTTCCAATCATGGTTTCTTTTTTTTGCAAAAGAGTACAATTTTTAAGAAATAAAACTTCCTAAGGCTATACAATGGCTAATACTACTAGCAAAAAGAAAAAAGCAAAGCAAAAGCATCTGAATCGATGCTGGCTAGCTCTAGCTCGGGAGGCCCTCTTCGTCCTCTTCCGCGGCGGAGCGGACTCTGGAGAAATGTCGCCATCGGCACTGCTGTTTGAAGCTAGATCAGAGCCTGAACCGGAACCTTCCTCAGCCTCTCCAGCCTCTCTACTGGCAGAACCCGAGCCAGCGTCATCGTCTTCACCCTCTGATGACTCGGACTGTGGACTCGCTGCCTCAGCCTCCTCGCTCGTCTCGTCATCATCATTGCCCAGAATGGGCTCTGAAGGGCCACTCTGGCTGCAGATGCCTCTAGCTCTACCTCGGCTGCGTGCCTGAGCCTATCTCCTCTCCTCTCCTCTCTGCTCTGGGGAAGGAGCTGAGGGTCCTGCTGCTGCACCTGCTGGGATGTCCGATGGGGCTGGCATCTCGAAGGGAATCTGAAAAAGGGCAGTTTACGAAGATGTATTAGTTGTGATGTATATCAGATGGTGTATGTCAGATGATGTATCGATGCAGTGTATGTGTGCAGCGTATTTGTGCAGTGTATGGGAATAGTGTATCTATGCAGTGTCTTAGAGCAAAGTATTAGATCAGTGCAGTGTGGAACAGTTGAAACGCTAACGCATCGGTAGAGAGTTTCATGGCATGAAGTGCAAGTTGAAAACTTATCGGAATCCTGTAAAGGCTGAGTAGATCCAGGCTTGTCTGTACCATCTCTGTCAAGGAAGCCACTAGCTCAGGGGCCTGCCCTGTGTACTCTATCGGTGCCTACAAGTGCATTGAAGGGATTAGTATTCTATAAAGCATAATTGAATTGAGGTAAATATGCAAAATGTAAAGTTTGGTGCATACCGGGGTCGGGCCTTGAGCTCTGACAAGTGCGTGACCAGCTGGTGCAAGCTCGATGGGGATCTGGCAAGTCTTCCCAGAACGTCTCCAATAAGTCAGTAAAGTAGGCAGCTTTGGCCATCCCGGCTCCTGTCTTACCCCGGGATCCTTCCTGCCACGAGTCCTAGTCGCTCTGGCTCCTCTGCTTCTCTTCCTCGCAGCTGGAGCTCTTGCCCCCTCACCTCCACGAACGCCGGTCAAAGACGGCATCAGATAAGTCTAAATGAAGGTTGCGTACTCGCCCTCTGCACGGAAGTATTCCGTCTCTAGCCCTACCATGAACTGGATCACCTGGTCGACAGAGAGTCTGTGCGTCTCCCTCATCGATACTGGAGGTGCCGCCGGTACAAACGGGGTAGGCAATCCTAGGGTTTGGCGTGTGAAATGCTTGCTTAAGAACCAAGCACGGCAAATCGAACCCTCGAAGAGAATATGATAGCGAGCGACGACCTTAGCAGTCTCGTACGGGAATCTGAGCCCTGAGGGTATCACATCCCACAGTTGCCACGTGATCTGAAATGGGGATGAACAGATTGATCAATCGTTGTCAATTAATGAATGTGTTGATGACTGTGTTTATTAAGTTGATTGAAAAGTGGGATGACTTTG
This sequence comes from Camellia japonica, assembly GCA_030407325.1. Taxonomy (NCBI): domain Eukaryota; kingdom Viridiplantae; phylum Streptophyta; class Magnoliopsida; order Ericales; family Theaceae; genus Camellia; species Camellia japonica. The sequence goes on along the minus strand of JAPPVO010005293.1, from coordinate 13,869 downwards.
TTTTAAATAGCTCACGCGCTGTGACCGCGTCGAAGTACTGACGGAAAAACATGAAGTTTTCCCGGGTCCTACGACGGAGCTGGCCGTCGTACACTCGAGAAAACGGGACTGTAATCGGGGTCTCCTCTCCAGGCTCTGGAGCAAGAGCTGGGAAGTATGCGTACACCCACAGCTGCAAGGAAAATGTGATCAGTATAGTGTATGAGCAGATGTAGAAAGCGCTGAAAGCATACAGTGTATGAGCACGTGTAGAAAATGCAGAACAAAAAGTGCATGTATTGAACAAGTATAAAGCAAGAAATGCTAAGCAGAAAATGTAAAGGGAAAAGAGGGAACTGAGATGTGTACCTCCCAAGCCTGCCAGTAGCCACATATCAAGGTCCCGCTCATGTGAGAAGTCGAGCTCATGTATCCATACAGAGTGGTAACGCCGACTCCGCCCCAGTCGAAGAACCGAAGTCGATGAAGTACAACCGATGAGCTCAGAAAGTACAAGCTTACGGTATTCCACCTGTTCGAGAACAAGGTGGTACCGAAAAGGAACATGAGGAAGCCTCTGGCATACTGCTCTGTCTCCTTAACTGTCTCGGGCTCAGCTCCTCTGTACTGCTTCTCGAACCAGCTATATCTGACCATGCCTGCCCAGAGTGCCGGAGGCCGTGCCCCAAGCAGTGTGGTCTAGGCAGCCTCCCACTTTCCCATGTCAGGGTCGAGAGGGATCGGATCACCTCCCATGCCTAAGCAAGTGATCATGGCAACGTCGTAAGGGGTCATCGTCATCTCCCCCGTGGTGGAGAAATGGAAGGAGTTGGTGGTATCCCACCACCTCTCCACCAAAGCCCTAAAAGAGGGCGACTCGCTATAATCTGTGTCAAGCTGGAGCAAAACAGACTGAAACCGGTCTCGTCGATGATGTCGCGGACCCTGGTTGGGAGCTTGACGTACCAATCTCGAGCTGTCGTCGTGCCATAGCCTCTGAAGGAGCGGAATCTGTCATGTGGCAATGCTTGTGATGCAATCAGATTAAGTAAAGTAAAGTGCAGTGGAGAGTGCAGTTGCAAGTACAGTTAAGTGCAGTGGAGAGTACAAATGAAAGTACAGTTGAATGTGAAGTAGTGATGTATGAGATACAGTTTGATCAATATATGAGATACAATTAGATTAATGCAGTTTGTGCAGTCAGATTAGAACAGTGCAAGAAATGCAAGCAGTTAAAGGTAGTATTGCAGAAAAGCGCGGTTTGTACCACCATGGCAACAGCTGATAAGTGAGACGTAGGCTCTCTCAGTAACAGGTCGTCTGGCACGTCCTCGGCAAAGTCAATGAAGGCCTTGACGCCTCCCGCAGTAGGTACTACATGAATGTCGTGGTGATACGTCTCCGGATCAAAAGGACATATGCTCGGTGGCAATGGCTCAGGCTCGGCCTCCAGCTCGGCCGCAATGTCCACTGCAAGCTCTACCGGAGGAAGTGCGGGGAAGGCCCCGTCATGTGGGACATCATCTGCCATATGAAATGATTGCAAAATGAGTAAACGTGAGGAAAAATGCAGAAAATGGTGAAATTTTGAATAGGTCAAACCCTAGGAGAAATGAAAAGTCAAAAAATTCAAAACCCGAGAAAGGGTGCCAACCTTGGGACAAACTTAAGGGAAATCAACCTAGAATGGTGGAAATGACGGAAGAAGCGTTGAAATCAAATTCTGATCGGCTCAAAGTGAAGAGAATAAGAGGGTTTTTGCGAAGAAAATGTTTTTAGGGTGTTGGGAAACGCGTAGAATGCGCAGATCTAGAGAGAAGGAACACTTAGAGAGTAATGGAGGGGGATTTTGTGCAAAGGGTTGTGAGGAAATGAAGTGATTTTGCCTCTACTTAAGGACCCATGGCTGAGAAGACCAAAATGTCCAAAGCTGCCATTGGTGGCCAGCACTCCCTCATTGGTGGCTGGCAGTGTTGCATTAGTGGCCGGCAGTGGCCACTGATGGCCGGCAGGGGGCCGGCAGCCTCTTCCCATGGCCGGCATGCTTCCATCATCTTTCTATGCCTCTTTTCCTTTGACTGGTGTCCTTGGATCCCGGGAAATGAAGGGTATTCTCAAAATTAGATTCAAAATGCCTCCGCAGAAGCTCATAATCACATTTCCAATGCACGGCGGTCATCGCTCATCAAACATGAACAATCCGTATCCTTTTTAACATGTTGCAACTCTTTCCGAGAGGTAAATCAGAAGTTGCCTTCGACTTGTTTTTATCAAGCATGCTTTTGTCGTTACATAGAATTTGCACGTTGCATTGAACATGCATTCTGAACTGTCGCATAGAACATGCCTTACCATTCTTGCATTGAGTATGCATCGTTGATTATCTTGCATCGAATATACATCGTTGATCATTTTGCATAGAATATGCTTCGGCTTCGTTTCTTGCATGTTGTGCATTGAGCATGCCTCAACATCATGTTATGATCATCCGTCTCGCTTGAGACACATATTGTATTGCATTGCACCTATCAAGTTTCTTTTTCATACATGCACGATATTGTATGTACGGTTCATTCAGAGGAATTCTAGGTAAAACCATTCCTCTCCCTCATTCTGTTGGCTAGAAACACCCGGGTATGCCCAGTGTTTACACAGACACCCTGTTAAAAGCGTTTGGGTCATGTACTCGATGCTTCCTTTCCCTCTCTCGCGTGTGATACACTGAGAGGTGCTTTCCTTTCCCTTTCTCGCATGTGATACGCTGAGAGGTGCTTTCCCTTCCCTCTCTCGCGTGTGATGCACTGGGAGGTGTTTCCTTTTCCCTCTCGTGTGTGAAACGTTGAGAGGTGTTTCCCTTCCCTCTCTCGCGTGTGATACGCTGAGAGGTGTTTCTCTTCCCTCTTTCGCGTGTGATGCGCTGAGAGGTGTTTCATTTTTCCTCTCGCGTGTGATACACTGGGAGGTGTTTCCCTTCCCTCCCTTGCATGTGATATGCTGAGAGTTGTTTCCCTTCACTCTCTCGCGTGTGATGCGCTGAGAGGCGTTTCCCTTCCCGCTCTCGCATGTGATACGCTGAGAGGTGTTTCCCTTCCCTCTCTCGCATGTGATACGCTCAGAGGTGTTTTTCTTCCCTCTCTCGTGTGTGATACACTGAGAGGTGTTTCCTTTCCCTCCCTCGCGTGTGATACGCTGAGAGGTGTTTCCTTTTCCCTCTCACGTGTGATATGCTAAGAGGTGCTTTCTCTTCCCTCTCTCACGTGTGATACGCTGAGAGTGTTTTCCCTTCCCTCTCTCGCGTGTGATACGCTGAGAGGTGTTTCTCTTCCCTCTCTCGCATGTGATACGCTGAGAGGTGTTTTTCTTCCCTCTCTCGCGTGTGATACACTGAGAGGTGTTTCCTTTCCCTCTCTCGCGTGTGATGCGCTGAGAGGTGTTTCCTTTTCCCTCTCGCGTGTGATACGCTAAGAGGTGTTTCCTTTCCCCTCTCACGTGTGACACCCTGCGAGGTGTTTCGTTTGAGACTTCGAGTATTCCCGATAGTCGCTTTTAGCCTTTCCTGCATGAGGCGCAGTGAAGATTGCATAATTTTCTTACATCCTTTCCATATTACATGTGGTTTGACTTGCGAGACTCGCGCGTGTCTGTGTGTTGTTTTTCTCATGTGTGAGACTGGTGTAACTTGTCGGTTCGCTTAAAATGTTGTATTTATTTTGCATAAATGCTTCATTATAACCCTCTTTACATAATCATAAGTTATGCTCTTACAATCATGCATGTCATTTGCATTTTGCCTCAGCCTGCGGCCGCATCTATATTGTCATTTTGAATGTTTGTCTAAGTCTTCGGCCTTGTCAAAAATGGGTCGTCTCTGGGCTTTGACATTCACTCCTGTCATTTCATGACTTTCTAGTTCTGTGAAAGAGGGGCAATTGTAGACACCCCATTTTTTACTGTCCTCAAGACTTGGATGTTCTTGCAGGTGCATCCAGTGACAAGTTTGATTGCTCGTCGAGCACTCGAATTTCGCGACAGAACATGCCAGGTTTGCTCTTTCCAAACCCTATTTCCATTCTGTCTCATATTTGGACCATGTGTTGGTCTTTTCATGGTAGTGTTATTGATGGCCTACCGACCATGGTATGGCACTGCTGGCCATAGGCTTTGCCCTACTAGCCATCAATGAGGCACTGTCGGCCAACATAGATGGCCGGCCGGCCGCCAGTGTATTCAGAAGATATTTTTATAGATATTTTGACAGCCGTTTGCACAGATGAGCCCATCTTCTTGCACATGGATGGCTGGATCTCTTCAAGGCTTCTTTGTATCTTCTATATATAGAACTCATCTATATGCATGCAAAGGGTTACAAGTTTTGAGCTGAGCTAGAATTTTCTCTCCCTCTCTCTAGAATACTCTCTCTCTCTCTCTCTCTCTCTCTCTCTCTCTTAGTCTTCTCTCTCTCTCTCTCTATTTTGTGCTGAAAGTTGTTTCTCTTCACCTTTGCACTAGCACCCTTAGCCAAACACCTTCACCTTAGTGTTAAGGATCTTGGGGGCCTTGTTTGAGCTCCTTGGAGTGGTTTTGGCTTGGTTTTGGCTCAAAAGTTTGTTTGTTTTGCTGTTGTGCTTCAAGGGTAAGCACTTGACTCTTTTAAGCTTTGTTCTAGTTCATTGCCTTGCCATCTTTGTATGCTACTTTGAAGCTGGTTTTAGCCACTAAAAGTTTCTGTTTTTAAGGTCTTAACATGATGGTTTAGGCCTTGTGTGGTTAGGGGGTAGTTCCCTCTTTTGCTCTTTGGCTTGTAAAGCCCTTTGAGCCATATTTGGTAGCTTTTGTAATAACCTTAGTTTGGCCTTCTAACCACTAAAACTCAGAGGAATTTCAGTGGTAGAAAGTTAGTTTTGAGGCTCTAAATAGGAGGGGGTGATCCCCTCTCCTTGTATCTTGTTTGCTTGTGTTGATGGCCTCATACTTGAGCATGCTTTTCTACTCTTTTGTGACTTAGTTCAAGCATGTTTTTGGCTTTGTTTTGACATGCTTTAACTCTGATTTTGGCTGGTTGGGGTCACTTCTTGCTTGTTTTGGTACTTGTAGTGCAATCATGCTTGTTGGCCTAACATGCTTCATGTTTTAGCCTATCATCCTAGCTTGTGTTAGCTCTACTTCAGTATGTTTTTGCCACTAATTTGACATGCTTTAACTCTATTTTGAATGGTCTTGGCCATATAAGACTTGTTATGCATGGTTGTAGTGTAAGTGCCTTGACTAGTTTTGAGTTTCAAGGCCCCTAGCATGCTTTGCTTGTGATGTGTGCATGCCATAGCATCATTTCGTACATGATTTCAGTGTATGTAGCCTTGTCACACTCTCACATATTCCACTCTTTCATTGTGTTTGAGAGTTGTGTCTTATGCCTTGTTTATGAGCCAATACATGAGCATGATTTTCTTGCCTTTCATGCTACCATCTCAGCACATTTTGGCCACTGTTTTGGCATGTTTGAGGTTTTTCCATAGTTGGTTTGGCCATTTGGGTTTGATATTGCATGCCTCTAGTGTAATGCTCTTCATTAGTCTTGATGACTATGGCTTTTGAACATGTCTTGCATGCTTTACTTGCATGGTTTGGTCTTTAGCTGCCATTTCAGCACTTCTGCCATTGTCAGCTGCAGTCAATCTGCCACCTCCTCATTTCTCCACTTTTGATTTGTTTTGAGGGTTGGTTAGTCTTAAGTTGTGCTTAAGCTATGGGATTGAGGCTTATGCTTAAATGGCTTTAACCCTCTTTTGAGGGTTCCTCCTAGTCAAAGGCATGGTCTCTCCCATGTCCTAAGTCATCTTTTGATTGACCTTCCTCTCATTAGAGGACTTTCACAATTGGACAAATTGGTTAATGAATGCTTGGTAACTTAAAATGTGTAGACAAGAATTGAACCAGTAAACATGCCCAGATAAACATGTTTTGAGTTCCATTGCATTGAGTTCAATCGGACGTTATATTGAACACGGGGTGGATTGGTCTATTTCATACTCAAAGTGATGAAAATGAACCAATACCCATTGTCTCCACCGCCTTTCATCACCCTTGATAAGGTAATGGTCCTAGAGTCTTGATTGTGTTTGTGCATTGATTGAAATTGTATCAAGTTGGATCTTTGGACATCATGCATTGGGATGTTTGATTGATGGTTTTGGATCCAAATCTCTCTCTTGATGTTTTCAGATGATAAGGAGAGGCATAGTACAAATATGTCCTTGGGAGAACCTCCATTTTCCTCTATTTTGTGCTCTGTTGCAGTTTGGTGTCACAACACACCAGTGGCCGGCAATGCCACACTGATGGCAGGCACCCTTTCATCCTTGGCCGGCAGATGGCCAGCAGGCCACTGGTGCACTCCCTAGCATTGTTTTGGTAAGTTTCAGTAAAAAGTTCTTGGAGACACCCTGCAAACAGAGCCTCTAAAGAGTAAACCGGAGAGCTTTTCGGGACGGAAACCGAAGTATGCATGTTCAACTTCTTCAAGGCAGAGCTGAGGCAGCCTAGTTTACATATGTTAATGCTTAGCATGAATTTGTAATTTAATTAATTTGTTAATTAGTTAAAGTGTTGTAATAATTAGTAAGTAGTTTGCTCGTTATTCGTTTGTTGTGTAATAATTAGTCTAATTAGTTTAATTAGATTAGTTAGTTAGCTTAGCTTAGCTTAGAGTAGCTTAGCTTATTCATTCAGACCCTCCTTCGTGAGGGCATAATGTTGTTAATAAGGGTGCGTGTGTGTGTGCATGTATTTCAACGGTTAGTTTTAGGGAATTTTTCGATTAGCATACCTTATGCTTTGCATGCGTGCATCATTCATTTATCTTGCATGCACCGAGCTCGGTGTATCATTGAAACTGCATTGTATTCAATCAATACACTTACTTAAATACATGTCTCAAAGCATGTTATCAAGTTGCATTCATATGCCATCTTAGATAGTCGAGCCTATTTAGTTGCATTATTGCATGTGTTGCATTGGGCATATTACATAGTTAGGATCATGCATTGTTTCTAACCAGCTTCTGTTTTGGCTCGAAGTACACTGCAAGTGTTTACGCTTTAGCATGCTTGCATGACTGTGAGTGTTGCCATGATAGCATGCTTGCCATGAGGCCATTTGCTTAAGTGATTAACTGTTTGAATGCCTGTGGGTGAAGGCTTGATTGCCTGAATTGGAACAACTCGATGATTGTGAGTTTTAAGCCCACTTTGCAAAGTGGCAAATCATGTTTTCTAAAGCCCACTTGAGGGTGGCAAAGCCGCGCTTTAGCCTACTTGCGAGTAGCACTTTCAAACCATTTTCAAAAACAAACACGAGTTGTTTTGTTCCAATTTGCGTGATTGAGTCTATACTTGTATGCTGTGCGCGTCACATAGTAAGTTAGATTAATAACCGAGATAAGAGCACATGTGTTTATAAAACACCATATCATGTTAGTAGAGGCCGATCTTTGATCGGGCGAGCGGGGGTGCTCATTGCATGACCTTTCCCTTTCGTACCCAAGTTCCCGAGTCGAGGCAACTTTGGTGATGACGGACACGTGGCCTTTGGCACGAGTCAGGGTTTCCTAAATTTTCCAAAAACAAAATATTTAGGTGGCAACTCTGTAATCTGGCAAAGCAGTCCATGTTTGGCGCTTTTTCATTCAAAATCGATTTTGCAAAACCAATTGCCAGATTTGGACTCTTTGGTGTTTATCAGTCTCACATTGCACTTTGTGAGATTAGATTCAAAACCGTAACAGCAGTCCAAACTGTAGTAAGACCAATTCGCGCCCTCTCCGAAAGGGGGGTGCGCGAAGAAAGTCGAGTCTACACTAACCAAACCATCTATTCCATTGATCAAGCATATGAAGATTTTTTGGACAATGATGATCAATCTCGAAAGAACCTTCATGCATTTATTGGCCACATTTACCCACCTCCATTTATACTAGTTATGTAAGCTTTTGCAAAATACGAGCCCCTGGACCAAGAACTCGCCAAAATGGATCTTGGGAGCTCTTCCTCTGCTTAGAAAACTTTTGCATGAGACGAAGTTGCCTCCTCTTCTTCTGGAAATACTGGCTGGGGTGCTTGGCCCACACCTAATCAACTTTAAACAAGGGAGCGAATCCACCATAGATTTCATGAATTTGATGACCCCACTACAATTCATCCCTCTATGCGTAACTCTGTAATTTATCCATTTGTTTCCTTTCACCGTCTTCGCTGCCTCGAAGATAACTTGCTCTCGACATGGTATACTTCTACCTTGCCGACCAGAATAGTGCGAAAGACTCCACACCCCATTGAAGCTTTGGGAATCAACCCCTCACTCTTAGCCAAGAAAGAAAAACTTTGCTCCTCTGACTGGCTAGAGTGTGTAAATGAGCCACAGTTTCCACCTTTTTTTAGAGAGGACCCAATTGCTCCTCTTCTGCCTCCCAATCCTAATTGAATTTAGGAATTGAAGCTCACCCTCTTCGAAAGCCAGCATTTTGCTCCTTACCAGGCTCTAGTTCCTCCAACTGCTTATCAGCAGTATATAGCCTAGACTTTGCTTGCTGCTTTCTCTCATTTATCCTTCGAAGTCCTTCGAGAGGACATCTCTCATAGGAACCTTTTATGGGCTTGTGATATTTTCTCTCGAAGCCACATTCTCAACCCTGTGGTCGAAGCAGAGCTTTATACTATCCTGGATCAGCTCCCTCTACTGGCACAAAAATGCTTCTATTAACAGTGAGTCATTGGAGGAGATCTCTACTACTCGCATTCAAACACAGTATAAGGCAGAGAATCTTCTTGAAGAGTATGAGGACTTCAAGAACCAGGATTTAGAGTATGGAGAGGATGCCAATATGGATGGCATGGGAGAGATGGATAAAGTGGAGAGAGCTCTTAAACAAACGGAGTTCGAAATGAAGGCCCAGCAACTCTTCTATCAAATAAGGGCTCACCAATTAGATAAACCAAAATTAGATAAGATAGAAGAGAGGTTAGAAAAGGAATATGTGTTTATTGAATTTTGCTGGACAAAGTTTCATGATCTTGTAACTTTGTCCATTTCTTACTTCTCTGAAATTGAGAATGTAGCCAAATAGGTCCCCTCCCCCCCCCCCCCAATGTAAATATTCATATCAATAAAATTGGGTTTTACATATTCAAATTGTATGATCTAGTTTTTCATATTCCAATTGTATGGTTAATATGTCTTTATTCCTCACTTTGTTTACATAACCTGTGTAAATAACAGCTTCGAATTAACCAATCTTATTTCGAAGCCTGGTTTTAAATGTTTTGAAGCACAGAGCTCCCCTTGCAAAATGACAAGTTTCCCTTCGAAAGGATCTATCTTAATAGGAAGTCCAAAAAGTACTTTCATTTTTTTTTTTTTTTTTAAACTTAAAGGAATGGGTTTCATTTTGCCTATTTGCTGATCTAGTATTATTTGAACCACTTATGATAACTTTTATCTCAATGCTACAAACTCTCATTCCTTAAAAAGCCACAGAGTGTTCCTTCGAAGGAAATGTTCTTTGCCAGAAAGACTAGGATTGTACTTTGAAAACTTCGAATTGAATAAGTCCTACTTCACTTTAGTTAGCATAAGCTTTTAAAGATTTTGGGAAAACATTGGTTTCGAAGCCAATCACTTGTTTCGAAGCTGAGCTGAGCATTTGAAATGTATTTCCCTATCAAAATGTTGCTTTTAAAGGAAACTTTCCTTCTTGCGTTTTTTGGACCCTCTTTTGTTTTAAAATAAAGGCCCTAATCCCACACGGGTCAAAATAATCAATTAATTGACTTGGGTCTATTTGACCCGTAAGACTAAATGGGTAATTTTGGACAAAAAGGTTTAAAACCCTAATTTCTCGTGATCTTTCCTATTCACTTGTCCAGTATTCCCTTTTCACTCTCGTTGTTGTCGACTTCCAGTTCTTACCCTTCTCATATTCACTCTCTACATCCTGCTTTCAACCCCTCACGAAATGACTTCTTCTTCCTTAAAAGTGCCAATTATTGAGTGTATGGGTCGGTCTATGGCCTTGAGGAGGTGTCTCAATGAGGAGATAGAAAAATACAAAGCTGGTGAATCAAGTACCATTGATGGGTGTATTTTTCTCCCCCGTCACCACGCTCAGGGAGAGTACGTCCTTGGACCTATCTTCAGAGAGGTCCCTGCCCCACTTCCTGCTTTGTATCCTCACTTGGAGGATCACCAACTCCTCTATGAAGGAGAGCTTAACTGGGGAAGTTGGAGGATGAATTGACCTTATCGTTGTTGGCCCATATTGAGGCCATAATGGAAGGAATGGTATGATCGAGTCGTTCCTGCTAGATCATGGGACCTCCAAGAACTCTGTCTCCTTGACACCCTTCGACTATCCAGGTTCAGTATTCCTGAAAATCCTTTTCTAATTCCTGTTGCACTTTGCTTTTGGAATCCATCTTTTAACTTTTTCCAATTTCGGTGTGGCATGATGGCCCCCACTGTCCTTGACATGTGCCATCTCTTAGGGTTATCACCCATTGATACCCCTTTTGGTTTAGACTACCTTGACCTTGAGGTCTCCTTCTCCATTCCCCCTTTGAACTCTTCCTTTGGTGATTTTGTAAATTCTGAGAACAAGAAGGAAGGCCCTGTGATCAACCGAGAGTTCTTTTCTTTTATCTTGTATTGGCTATACAAATTTCTTTTTTGTACCTCTTCTTAGAGGATTATGCCTAAATTTGCCCCTCTTGTCAAGGCTCTATCTTCAAAGAAGAAAATAGCCTTGGCTCCTTATGCCTTGGCCCATGTCTATCGAGTTTGTTCCCAATTTTGTGAGAGGCCTATGGATGTTAACCAAGGAGGTCCATTCTGGGTACTCCAATTTGGCTTTTTGCATACTTCATAGACCTACACTCCGAAGTGTTTGAAATTCTTGGTGCAAGACCCTACCACTTACGGAGTGAAATATGCCAGAGTTTCCCTCTATCCCTCTAGTTTTGCCTTCTACTTTTCTTTTTTCCACCACCTCCCAACTTCTCCTATTTCTACCTTTTTCTCCCCTTTCGAAGCCAACAAAGGCCCAGCATGGTTGACAACATTTCTGGCAGACACCAACTGCTCCAGACCCTTACACAGAGACATGTGGGCCTCTCTTTTGACTTCGAGGGAGCTCTTCATTGGCACATTGAATCCTCGAGCTTACAAGTGCATCTCTGAAGCCTACTACCCGTCCCAAGATGCTAGACAATTTGGCTCACACAGGGATTCCTGTCCCTCTCTGCAACCTCTCCAACTCAGATCTTGCAGCTAGAGAGCTGAAGGTACCCAAAACCAGGTTGGATGAAGCGCACTTCAAACTAATCAAAGACTTCGAAGAATTTGAATTTATACCCTTCATCTATCATGGCAGAGCTCGAAGAAGGTTCCACGATTGGTGGATAGCCAATATGGAAGTGCACTTGGCCATTTCTCCCAAGGATCTCCTGGAAGGACTAGAGTCAAGCTCAAGGAGACTAGAATCACCATTGTTTCCACCATTGCTCCCACTATTACTCCTGTTACCTCACCTCCTGCTCCTGCTGCCTCATCCTTCCCTCCTAGAGTCACTAGAGCTACCTTGAAAAAAGGTACCCACTTTGTCTTTATCACATCTTTCCTCTTATGATGACTTATCTACTTACTTATAGCTTTAATTTTTTGGTGCAGGCACTTCACATGAGGTCTCTTCTCAAAGGACTTAAGCCTTGAATATCCTCAAGGGCAGACAGTAACAGATGAAAGGAAAACTCCAACTGCAACTTGACCCTGTAGAGACAACACCTGAGGCCCATTCAAGGGAGGAAGAAGAAGAAGAAGTTCCACTGAAGAGGAAAAAGAAAACATTCTCTCCTGCTAAGCTCACCATGGACTCTATTAATGAGGCAATTGCCAAAGTAGTGGAGAAAGAGCAGACCAAAGAGGTCATTGTTTTCCATAGAGTAGAGAAAATAAGACAACAAAAGATTGCACAGGAGGAGGCTACTGCTGCTGAGGTAGCACGAAAGGAGGCTGGGAGAAACGATAATACTGTTGTTTACTATTCCCTTCGCAGTTCTCCAACCCTCACACCTATTGCCACTGATGTAGGTCCTTTTCCTTATTACCTTCGTCATTTTCTGTTTGTTCTTGTCCTAAGGTTATATGGGCCAAACGTTTCTTCTGTTTTTGGACTGCAGCAACAACTAGTTTAATCCTGCCTCCTTCGACCCTGGCTCCTTCTCCTCTGACTAGTCATGAAAAGCCACTTTTGACTTCTTCAGAGTTAAGGGCAGCCTTAAAGGGAAAAGGGAAGGGAAGGTCGATCCTAAACCATCATTGAGGGTAGAACTTGTTTCGAGAATACTTCCACTTCCCTCCTCTACATTTCCGATACCTTCTTCCCTTTTCTCCTTGAGGCAATGCATTCCATCCTCCTCATCTCCTGGCCTATCTTTCTATCTACCCTTGATGTCCATTGCCTCATTCCAGCCTATTCCTTCTAGAGTCTTGGCTATCCCTCCACCTACTGAAAGCACTCCAATTGTCACTCCCCTTCCAGTGGCAATTAGCTTTTCCAAGGATGATACTAGCAGCTCACCAACTTTTTCCCTACCATCCAGCTCCAGTCCCTTATCCCTTGACTTGTAAGTAGCCAGGACGATAGATTCCACTAAGGAAGCTTCCATTCCTCTGGCTATGCCAATGCTTCCAGCTCTTCCCTCAACTGATGATCCCCCTACAATTCCACTTTCTGAGAAAGAGATGGATATCTTCGAAGCTCGGCTGGCCAATTTATTTGACATGTCTGCACCAGCTTCATCTCCCAATAGTGAAGCTGAGCCATTGATCCTTGCTAACTCTTTATTGGAGATCATTGAGAACTCGGCCACTGATGCTGAAACTCTTTTGCCTGAAGTGTATCTGGACATTTGCTTGGATCTACTAAAGTCCTTCTCAAGGATTCCATTTGAGGCTCTACAAAAACCCTCCATCAAGAATGGCTTCCTAAAGTGCTGCAAAGTGTTTGAGCAGTCCAATATGGCTTTCAAAAGCCACTTATCTCAGGTAGTAGCCACAATTGACTTCTATATCAACATCTGCCAGATGTCTAAGATTGCAGAAGGCGTACTATTGAAAGACAAAGAGTTCGCCTTCCAGATTCATTCTGATGTATTTGACTTAAAGGGACAACACTATTATGCTTCCCAACTTCAGACTCAACTGCTGCAAAAGATAGCAAAATTGGAGGAGGAATTGGCAACAGTGAATCTAGCACTAGAGCAAAATGCTGAGAACCTGCATTCCACTAATCAGAGACCATCCAATCGTAGACAAGAAATGACTTCAGATATTCAATTGTTCCTAACTCTAAAAAGTAGAGAACTAATTGTGACAGAACAATTGAAACATTGTACAGATTTTTGGGCCAAATTGTGGCATGATGTACTGTAAATATCTACCATTGATTCTCTTGGGATACACATAACCATTTAGATTTCTCAAATGATCCTCCAGGCAAGACTCTATAAATTTGGTATGGCCCTTCCTAAGTAGGTGACCATTTACCAAATTTATGGCTTTTAATGCCAACTGAAAGTATTGTCTTCCACACCAAGTCACCCTCATCAAAGCTAATGTGTTTGACCTTTTTATAGCTTTTGGCTGCCTTTTCCTTTTGAAAAAGGATACTATTTAATGACAAAATTCTAGCTTCATCCACATTCTCCAACTCCAAGAACTTGCTCTGATGATATTGCTTAGTAGTTAAATGGTCTTGGCACTTTACCCTCAAGGATTTGATTATTAATTTCCACAGGCAACACTGTATCATGCCCATACACTAAGGCATAAGGGGTGATT
>JAPPVO010005292.1:0-14871 GCA_030407325.1 Camellia japonica | reverse complement strand
TTAAATTATGTGGAATTTGTGATTAGTTATGATTAATTAAACTAAGTGGTAATCATAATTAACTAGGAAAAAAAAGAGAGAGAGAGTAATCAATTAAATTAATACATAATTGGCAAGATAATCCAATATTGCTCTAATTAATTAAGATGTTGATTTATGCTTGTGAGACTTCTAGAAAAGCTGAGAGCATTGCTGGACATCCATTATCTACATGTATATGAGATGGAAAAAGGAACTCAATCAGGTTGTAGGAAGGAAAAAGTCGAAGAGAGAGAGAGTCCAAGATTTGTACTATTTCTGGAGAAGAGCTCAAGGAAAAGCTATGGAGTAAAGAAAGAAAATGAAGAAAAGAAAAGGGGAAGTAGAGGAGAATCAATTAAAATGCTGAAATTAAAGCTTAAGGTATGAAATCATGCTTAATTTTTATAGAATCTTTATATTACACTTGAAATTAAAGATGAAATTGAATTCAAAATCATGTAATTAATAGGAATTAGCAAGAAGATGAAGAAACTTGGAATTATGTTTAAGATTATGGAAATAAATTTGGAAATTAATTAGTTAGAATTTGATTTTTGTTATTCTTCATAAATTGAAACTCATCCTTACATGCATGTTAAAATTTCAAGGTTTTAGATTTAATTCATGTGTAAAAGATTTATAAGTTTAAATTTGGGTTAGATATGAAGAAAATTAATAAAAATCTAAATTAGAGTAATTCAAGGATTAAATTATGATTTGCTTGGGGGGGAAAAATATATGTATATATATAAAATCAATAGTTTTGATCCTAATTGCATACATGCAAATATTTCTTTAAAAGAGTTTGTAATTTTAATTTCATGATTTAAGAGGAATTAGTAAAATGATGAAGAAATTGAATTGGATTCAAAATTATGGAAGGAAATTGGGTTCTAAACATGAATGGGTTACATGCATGTTTATGGTTATGGAAATAATTGTAAGAATTCTTCAAATTGAGGTTTTGATTTTCTTTTGAAACCTAAAAATTGGTTTGGTTTTAATCTCTAATCCATGCATGTAATGTAATTTAAGAGTTTTATTTGATTTAAACATGTTATTGAATATATTAAATTAGTTAGTTTTATCTCCTGCTGGGAGGGAAGTTTTAATTAAAGCTGTTGTCCAAGCTATTCCCACTTATGCGATGGCTTGTTTTGCTTTCCCCAAGAAATTTTGCGATAAACTAAATTCATCCATTAGTAAATTTTGGTGGAGGGGCGACCTGGAAGGGAAAGGAATTCATTGCGTGAGTTGGGGGCAGCTGGCTATATCCAAAATCCATGGAGGCCTGGGTTTTCGAGATTTTAAAGCGTTTAACATGGCCCTCCTTGCTCGCCAAGGTTGGAGGTTACTGAAGTTCCCTAATTCATACTGTGCCAGGATGTTAAAAGGTATTTATTTTCCCCATTCAAATTTCGCTGATGCTTCGCGAGGAAGGCGAGCCTCCTGGGGATGGACTAGTCTTATTCATGGAAGGAGTATTCTGCTTGAAGGAGTTCGATGGCAAGTCAACAATGGGGCCTATGTTTCATTTTGGGATGACAAATGGATTCCTTCTATTCCTAGGTTTAAACTGTGTTCTCCAAGACCAGTGAATTGTGAAGTATCTCGAGTGGTGAATGTGATTGATCCAGTACATAAGAGCTGGAAAGTTGATTCCCTAAACAACTTAGTTTCAGCAAAGGAATTTAAAGCCATCTGTACTATTCCAATTTCGGAAAAGAATATGGAGGATACTTTGGTTTGGCAGTTCGAGTCTAAGGGCTCTTATTCGGTGAAGTCGGGTTATCATGTTGTTTTAAAAGAGAAAGATAGGGAGCTAATTCAAAGACCGTCTTCCTCTTTCCAGCGTCCTCAGAACTTTTGGAAATTCATTTGGTCTCTTAATATCCCTCCTAAAATCCGTCATTTTTGGTGGAGAGTGTGCAAGAATGGGCTAGCTACGAAGGAAAATTGGTTCAAACGGAATTGTGCTGAGTCAAGTTACTGTCCTATTTGCAACAAGCAGCTGGAATCTGTTGAGCATCTCCTTTTTGAGTGTGATTGGTAAGACCGATGTGGTTCGGGTGTGAGTTTGGTTACAAAGTTTCTTGGTCAGAGACTCAATCAATTTTGAAGTGGTCTTGCCAGATGATAGAGAATTTCACTGACAGAAAGGAGTGTAATCTTTTCTTCAGCTCAATTGCCTGGATTGGTTGGTTTGTTTGGAAAGAACGCAATGAATTTGTTTTCTCTCAAAAACTAGTTGATCCGCTCTCCACATTGCATCGCGCAGGGTTGGCAAAAAAGGAATTTGATGCCAGGAGCATCTCGCAAGGGACTGATCACAGTCACCATTTTAGAAGCCATCAGCAAAGGGAAGATAATTGGAAACGTCCAGCTACTGAAAATTTCTAAATAAAATTGTGATGTGGCTATCCATAATGGCTCAGATTGTGCTTCAATTGCTGTCATCCTTCGGGATTCGAATGGAGGTTGCTAGATGGTGTGGTCAAAAAGATTGTGTGTTTCTCTTCTCTCCAAGGTGAGGCCCTCGCATGTCGGTTAGCTTGTCAATTAGCTCTTGCTTGCAACCTAGCAGGAGTGGAAATTGAAGGAGACAACAAATCTGTTATTCACTTCAGTGTATCTGAACTTGATCCTCCTTGGGATTGTGGTGCTATCTTTTTCGACATCAAACAACTTGCTCAGCGTTTGAATTTGACACTTTCTTGGCGTCCTAGAGCAGCAAACAAAGCAGCGCATTGGGTGGCCCAGGCTTCACTTAGGAATGCCCTCTCTCTAGACTGGATATCTTTCCCCCCTTTGGCTCTTATGGCTTTATTAAGGCTGGCCTAGTTAGTTTTTGTTTGGTTGTGTTTCCCTACTTCTTTTCATCTAATCAAAAAAAAAAAAGAATTACATGTATGCAATGTTTGGTAGGAAAATTGACAAGAAAATGAAGAATTGGAGCTAAGATCAAGTTTATGAAGTTTAATTAGAAATTAATTATTTTGGATTTGATTTTCGAAGTTATAATTAAATCAAACTCCATAAATTATATACAATTTTATTGTGCATTTGATTCTGAAAAGGGATTTTAGAGTCATGAGTTCATGAGTTTTGATTTAAATATTGTGTTTCAAGATTTTGAGTAAATAATTTATAAATAATAAGTGTTTATATTTTCTAAAGTATTTTCAAAGTTTCGATCAAGGTTAGTATGGGTTTAAAGATTGAAAATGCACTAGGAAGCTATTTTTGAGAAATTTAAAATTCCAGAATTCATGTTGTCCGCTCGAGCGAGGAAAGACCCGATCGAGCGTGAAAATCGAGCTCCCAGAAGTTTTGCAAAATTTTACAGTCCGCTCGAGCGACCAAAGTGGCGCTCGAGCGAAGACCTTATTTTCAGTATATTTTGAAAAATTTGCATTTAATTCACCTTTTTATTCTCATCTCCTTCCAAAGCATTCTAGACATGATTTATGGCTCAATAAGGATTAATAAGCTAACAATCAACATTAATTAGTTGATTAAAGAATAAGTCATTAACTTAGTAGTACTTGATTAAGAAGCCAAGTAAGACTTGGTTTATCCATAAAAGAATGATTTAGTAATGAAAGGATATATGAAATGAGAATCTAATTCATTTGAATAAAGAAAGAATAAACGTAGTAGAATCTCGGACTACTTAGACAAAAAAAGACAAGAAAAGTCAAGCTTGATCAAGGAATTGATATTGTGTTTCGATGTGCATATGTTATGGGTTTGTGTAGGCCACGCGCTATCGTTCGCCTGATCTATCTGAACTGGCTGCATTATCTGATCTACTAGTGGAGCCCTCTGTGAGTAACAATGCTGTAAAGCTACGTTCAATTATGATTATTTTCTAAACGATTAACTGTACTGTTTTTTGAAATGATATTATTTACTAAATGAATGTTTGTCCTATTTTATGAACTGTACTCGTGGCATCCATAGCAACTGACTGCTACTGTTACTGTTACTGCTACTGCTACTGCTACTATTACTGTTATTGTTACTGCTACTGTTACAGAGATCTTTGTCAGTTCCAATGTTTGGAACTACTATTGTTTACTGTTTTGATGGCCATCAACTGACTATTCGGTCTATTAAGACCTACTGTACTGTTCTGCTATTGGATGTACCACATATGACTGCTATGATTTCTAAATGACTGATATTACATGAAATATGAGACACTGATTAAATAACTGATCTACAGATGCAATTGACTATTTTAATTACTGAAAGGACATTCATTCTTAACCCCTTTACACATTCGTTACTCACTGGGCTTTAGTTCACAGTTTATTGTATATATGTAGGTGGTCAGGCACCAGAACAAAGTTAGCGGCTTCAGCCTAATTTCGTTTTGACAGCCAACCTATGTGCCTCCCCGTGGAGGTTCCGGACATGTCTAGTCGTTATGGCTAAGTGCATAAACTGAAGTTTTGTTTTCCTGTTCAGTTAGACAAGTCTTTGTGTATTTTGTAAATAGGGCTAAGTCCCTTTTTGTCTAACTTATATGTGTGTATGTATGATGATATGTATATGTATGTATATAAAGTTTAAAATTTTTCTGTCTTATATAGGTCTGCACAGCTCAATGGACGTTGTATAATTGCTATTTGCTTCCGCAGCCCCTAATTATATGCTATTCTGTTAAGAGGCCTTTAGTAATCCAAGCATTACTGGCTGATTACGACGCTAAACCTGTAGGGGCGGGTTTGGGTCGTGACAATGTCTCTTTTCGTAGGATTGAAATAGGGTATGGTTGACATGTGAGAATTAAAATTATTTTAATTCAGAAAAAAGAATACCTCCTGCCATGATGTTCAAGCCTTTGAATCTTTATCCTTGAATGATCAAATCTTGAATGTATAAACAAAACCCACTCACTGAACACTTTTACAGAACCATATGGAAAAAGTGGAAGGAACAGAGTTTCAAGCCTATTCTATTCACAAAACAACGTCTGTGTTTGATGGTTATCACAGGCATATATATAAATAGGCTTGGACCCATATCCAAATGTAACTCCTTATAACTTCCCACCATCAGGGAAGTTGTAAGGTCCCATGAAACCACCATATGGGATAGTGAACAGACGTTAGTTACCCGTTAACCATTAAACTAATTAAATATATATAATATGAATAAATAAATAAATAAAACATGTGACATATGGGCCACTTTATGGATATTCTTACATTCTCCCACTTGGCACATATAACACACGTTGTTGACTGTCGGGTAACTAACTAACTGATTATGGCCATTAAATAAAAATACCCAAACCTTAAAGTTATAATACACGAATGATGGCGGTTATACTCTATCAATTAAGTATTTCCTTCCATGTATTACATTGTATCACACTCTCAACTTTAGGCGGTGTCATTCTTTATGAATAACTTCTAATAAGTTATTTTGGGTCCAATGATCCTTATGGATCAATAGTCCCAATGGACTGCATAGCATCACAAATACTTTAGGTGCACAAAATGATGCTTTTCACTAATAATAATAAAAAATGTCATGACAAAACAAAATAAAACAACTAGAAAAATTATTGAGCTAACCAATCAGTCTCATGCCCTCAACGTGTTTTGAAAACACCTTTACAGAAAGACCTTTGGTCATGGGATCTGCAACCATCATATCAGTACTAATATGCTCAATGCTGACTTCTTGCTTCTTAACACGGTCTTGAATAGCAAGATACTTTATGTCAATATGCTTGCTTCGGCTACCACTTTTGTTGTTGTTAGAGAAGAAAACCGAAACCGAATTATCACAGTAAACCTTTAATGGCCTAGAAATTGAATCCACAATTCGAAGCCCTGTGATAAAATTCCTTAACCAAATAGCCTGTGAGGTTGCTTCAAAGCATGCTATAAACTCTGCTTCCATTGTTGACGATGCAATTATCGTCTCTTTGGCACTCTTCCATGAAACAACACCGCCTGCTAGCAGATAGACATATCCTAAAGTGGATTTTCTGGAATCTTGACAACCCGCAAAATCTGAGTCTGAATATCCAACCACCTCAAGACAGTCAACATGTTTGTAAGTAACCATGTAGTCCTTGGTTCCCTTTAAGTACCTCATGATTTTCTTTGCAGCCTTCCAATGTTCCATTCCTGGATTACTTTGGTATCTTCCAAGCATCCCAACTGCAAATGCAATGTCAAGTTGTGTACAAACCAGAGCATGCATTAAACTGCCGACGGCAGACGCATAGGGAATGCTAACCATTTGTTCATTTTCCAAGTCATTTTTCGGACATTGATTTAAACTGAATTTGTCACCCTTTAAAATGGGTGCTGCATTAGAGTGCAATCACTCATCTTGAATTTCTCCAAAACTCTTTTAATGTAGGCTTTATGAGACAGTCCTAATGTCCTTTTGGACCTATCTCTGTGAATCTCTATGCCAATGACATAAGAAGCTTCACCCATATCCTTCATTTCAAAATTTTGGGAAAGAAATTGTTTAGTATCATGCAACAATCTCAAATCATTAGATGCAAGTAAAATGTCATCCACATATAGAACTAGAAAAATGTATTTGCTCCCACTAACCTTAAGGTATATACAGTTGTCCACAACATTCTCCGTAAAACTATATGAAGTAATAACATTGTGGAACTTTAAATACCACTGTCGGGAAGCTTGTTTTAGTCCATATATGGATTTCTTGAGCTTGCAAACTAAGTGTCTATCTTTATCAGAACAAAAACCTTCAGGTTGGTTCCTGTATACTTCTTCCTCAAGATCCCCATTTAAAAATGTCGTTTTCACATCCATTTGATGTAGCTCTAAATCAAAATAAGTTATTAATGCCATGATAATTCGAAATGAATCCTTCTTAGAAACCGGAGAAAATGTATTATGATAATCGATGCCTTCTCTTTGAGTGAAACCTTTAGCTACGAGTCTGGCTTTATATCGTTTGACATTGCCATTTGAGTCTTTCTTGGTCTTATAGACCCATTTACAGCCAACTGCTTTAACTCCTTTAGGCAACTCGACAATTTCCCAAACTTGATTCTTTGCCATAGATTCTAACTCTTCCTTCATGGCATCATACCATAATTTAGAATCATCCCCATTCATGGCATGGGAAAATGAAATAGGATCATCTTTAGGTCCGATGTCAAAATCAGACTCTATTGAGTATACAAAATAATCACCAGAAATTGCTGACTTTCTAGCTCGTGAGGATCTCCTTAATTCTGTAATCTCAATTGGGACTTGAGTTACAGGCTCTATGTTGACTTGTTCCTCTTGTGGTGAAAGTTCTTGAATTTGTTGATTTTCAAGAATATCAGGTTGATTATCTTGAAAGACAACCAATTCACCTATATTCATGGGTGTTGTATCCGGATCCCGTGATTCTTTCCACTCTATCTTTCGAGGGTAACTCTCACTAGGGTCAACTTCCTCAATAAACTTAGCATTTCTGGCTTTAACAATTCTAAGTGAATTTGAAGGACAATAAAATTTGTAACCCTTGGAGTTTTCCGCATAGCCTATGAAAAAACCACTAACTGTTCTGGGGTCCAATTTCTTTAAATGTGGGTTATACACCCTGACTTCAACTGGACAACCCCAAACGTGTAAGTGTCTTAAACTTGGCTTCTATCATTTCCATAACTCAAACGGTGTTTTGGGAACAACCTTGGATGGAACCCTATTTAAGATATACACAGCGGTTTTCAAAGTTTCACTCCATAAATTTATAGACACATTAGAATAACTAAGCATGCTCTTTACCATGTCCATAAGTGTTCGGTTCCTTCTTTCAGCAACACCATTTTGTTGTGGTGTGCCAGGCATTGAATATTATGCAATAATGCCTTCTTCCTTAAGGAACTTAGCAAATGGACCTAGTAATTGTCCTAATTCTGTGTACCTCCCATAATATTCTCCACCCCTATCTGACCTCACAATTTTAATTTTCTTTTCTGTTTGTTTCTCTACCTATGCTTTATAAACTTTAAAGACATCAAGTGCCTTGGCCTTATCAAGCAAGAGGTAGAGATACATGTATCGTGTGAAGTCATCAATAAATGAGATAAAATATCTCTGACCATTCAGACAAGGTTGAGTAAATGGTCCACAAATATCAGTGTGTATGATTTCAAGAATTTCCTCACTCCTTTTGGCACCTTTACTGATCTTGTTGGTCTGCTTTCCCTTTATGCAGTCCACACAAATACCAAATTTGGTAAAATCAAGAGTTGGAAGGATTTCATCATTAACCAACCTCTTTATTCTCTCAATGGAGATATGTCCCAATCTTCTATGCCAAAGAATAGAGGAGGCCTCATTCACAATATTACGCTTAATGCCAATATCACCATTCAAGGTTAAAAGATTTTGTTCAAAAACAGGATCCAGATTTAATTTGTACAAACCATTAATTAAAGTACCAAATCCTATAGAAACAAAGTCTTTAAACAAACTAAAAGTTGCACCAACAAATTGAAATTCAAATCCAAACGGTACTAGTCTAGAAACAGAAATTGAGTTTTTTGAAAAAAATGGAATGTAAAATGCGTTTTCAAGATCCAAAACAAAGCTATTTTTTAAAACAAGTCTGAAAGTTCCAACAGCTTCGACGTGCGAACGCATCCCATTGCCCGAATAGATGCCTTTTTCACTTCTCGTCGGTTTCCTTAAGCTGAGGAAGCCCTGCATGGTATTTGCAATGTGAATTGTAGAACCCGAATCAATCCACCAATCATATTGATGAGTATTAACAAAATTAGATTCATAACACACAAGAGATATGAGATTACCTTTCTTCTCAAGCCATTTCTTATACTTGGGGCAGTCTTTCTTCATGTGACCCTTTTTCTTGCAGAAGAAGCAGGCATCCTTATTGCCATGATTTTTAAATGGCACTTTACCAAGCTTCTTCCATTTTTGATCACCTTTGCCCTTTTTCCATTGCCCTCCTTTATGTGTTGCTAAATGAGCACTTTCCACTTTTCCATGCTTCAATCTCTCCTCCTCTTGAACACACATGGTCAAAAGTTCATTGATAGACCATTTTTCCTTCGGTGTGTTGTAAGAAATTTGGATGCTCCATATTTCACAGGAAGAGAATTGAGTATGAAATTGACAAGGAATGACTTAGAAATCTCAATCTCTAAGGACTTAAGACGAGCTGCAATGTCCCTCATTTCCATAATGTGCTCACGCACACTCCTAGAATTGTTATGCTTCATTCTTGATAGTTTGTTCATTAGGGTGCTTGCCAATGCTTTGTCAGAACTAACAAATTGCTCTTCAATAGCCCTCATGCAGTTCTTGACCTTATCAGATGGTGGGATTGAGCCTCTAATGCTCTGGCTAATATGTGACTTTATGAGCATTAGGCTTAAGCGATTGGATCGCTCCCACTTATCATAAGCACTTTTTTCTGCAGTGGAACTCTCGTCCGTGGGTTCAGGAGGTTCATCCACACGGAGTGCCAGATCGAGGTCCATGCACCCTAATGTTAGAAGGATTTCGTCCTTCCAGTCCGAAAAATTATCACAGTTCAAGAATGGAATACGAGAAGACTCATTAGATAGTATAGAGGTAGAAATCACTGCAATTACCAAGAACATTATTAATGCTTTGAAACAATAGATATAGTCTGAATCAACCAATGTCAAATTCAGTAACAAATCTAAACCTTCCTGTGGGTAGAGGTCACTAAACTGTATTAGATTTGCTATTACTTTATAATAAGACTAATGGGTTCCAAAATATTTAAGGAAAAGAAAACTCATGCCTGTGGATTTAGAGTGTTCAATCCCTTTAATACCCAATCCATTATCTTATTCCAATTAAAGTTCATAGATAATTACTTTCCTGTAGGACCAAGAAATTATTTTTAAAAATGGTGTTGCAATGTAAAAATGCCAAATTAATTTTTAACTTTTTGTGATCAAAATACTGAGGATCACATCTTTATGTCTTAAGATGCTATGGCTACTCTTAAAACAGAATAAATTTTTTTAAATATGGCATAATTTATTAATGTGGGCAAATCTTTATAGTCACAACAAATACATAATCTTTTAATACACATAATGTATAATACATACAATCAGAATAATATCACATGAAAAATGTCAAGACCAAACACATGTAATTCAACCTTATACTGGATTTTGCTTAAAAGTTGGACCAAAATAAATTCCATAAGCCCAACACATAGTATATACATGCTCTTATTTCACATAAATTTTCATGGAATAAATAATCTCGATACATGTAGTATGATATTACACTATACGAGAGCATGCCAATTATTATGAAAATTTATAAGGCTTTTAAAGAATATGTTAAAACAGTTCACTGTATGAAATTCAAATGAATTTACTTACTATTTAAACATGCAACTATAATAAACAAAATATCCTTAATATCATATCCTTTATATATAAATAAAAAAAAATCTAGAAATATATTTAAGTTTTTTATGCCTTTTAAAATTAACTGAATACACCCAAATAAAAGCATGAGAATTTCTAGATTTTATACAAAATGGTTTTCAATGTGTGGCAATTAATGAAAACTCATACTTAATGATATATAGTAGGTTTCCAAAACATAGCAAATTTAGAATAGGAAAACTTCTAAATTAATATAAACACTACTATTGTAGAACAAGATGAATTCTATTATTACCTCTAATTAATATACATCATGCAACAATTTATCTCTAATAACGAGAAAATTAACCAACATGATTCAGAATCTTATTTTATTTTTTATTAATTAAACAAGATAAACCAAATAGTAAACGTTTATATTGATTTCAAAGGGAAATCCTTAAATTAAACAAAATATACAAGTGAAACTACAAATTTTGTATAATAATGGCTACTGTAAAAATCTAAGATCCACCATTAAGTAGTAGAATATCAAACCTATATATATATATATATATATGACTTGTTATAATGGTCTATAGGTTATAGATTCTCTTCACAAGGAAAAACAAAACAATGGTCTAAGAGTCATGGTGGTATGACATACTGGATGTATATGCGGAAGCATTAAGAGGCGTGGAAAACAATAATATATTAAAATCAATTGAACAAATGCATGAAATTGCAAATATCTATACCAGAATAGAATTGAGGTTTAGGAAAATAATATATATATATATATATAACGTAATGGCCTCCATAAATACAGTAAGGCTAAACAACAAAACAGGAGGAGGCTCTGATACCAATTGTGAGAATTAAAATTATTTTAATTCAGAGAAGAATACCTCCTGCCATGATGTTCAAGCCTTTGAATTTTTATCCTTGAATGATCAAATCTTGAATGTATAAACAAAACCCACTCACTGAACACTTTTACAGAACCATATGGGAAAAGTGAAAGGAACAGAGTTTTAAGCCTATTCTATTCACAAAACAATGTCTATATTTGATGGCTATCACAGGCATATATATAGATAGGCTTGGACCCATATCCAAGTGTAACTCCTTATAACTTCCCACCATCAGGGAAGTTGTAAAGTCTCATGAAGCTACTATATGGGATAGTGAACAGACGTTAGTTACCCATTAACCATTAAACTAATTAAATATATATATATAATAATATATATAATAAAATAAATAAAACAAACATGCGACATATGGGCCACTTTATGGATATTCTTACATGACAAACCGACACTCTAGGAAATAAAGTGGAAGTAAGTGGAAATCAATTACATTACATTAAAAATTACCCTTAATAGACTTTTAATAAAACTAAAATGTAAAAAAATTCAGCATTATTTCAGGAAAAAAAAAAGTATACAAAAAAAAGAAATATATATATATATATATATAAAAGGACTCGTATTATGGAAAATGGGGGGCTATGGCTATGGCTATGGCTATGTTGGAAGGGGTCGTGGCAGGGGGGGCATGTCAACTCGTGATTCCTAAGATAGTATGTGATAGTTTCCAAATGTTTGGGTTGAAATTAAAGCTTGATTTAGGACTGTGCTTGTAATGTTTGTGCCTCTTACTATTCATCGGCTGAAAAATAAAATTAGGATTTGTGGTATTTTTTTACATGTCTTAAATCTCTTTGCTCTTAATCAACATTAATTTTTGTTTGTTTGTTTGTTTTTCTTTTGGGTAATGCTATAGTGTGCAACTTACACCTTACACCTTTTTGTGTTCACTTACACCTTACACTTACACCTTTTTTACCTTGCACTTACACCTTTTGTGTAAGTGGCACATGGTGTGCAACTTATACATTTTATTTATACCTTCCACTTACACCTTACACCTTACACTTACACCTTACACTTACACCTTTTGTGTGAGTGGCACATGGTGTGCAACCCACTTACACCTTTTGTGGGTTGCACACCTAAGAAAACTCCTTTTCTTTTTTGTTCTTTCTGGATATGCAGCTTGTTGTAGAGAAGAATTGATGTAATAATATCAGTATCCCAATAAGGTAAGGTTGGTTCGTATGATAAGCAGAAATTTGAAGTGAAATTTTACTGTTATACAATTAGCAAAAAACTGAGAGGTGAACAGGTTGAGATATATCCTGACATTGGCTTTGCAATATAGTTGGAACCAAAATAGTTGGAATAAAATTTTGATTGGCTTTGTTTGTTTCTTATTTTTATTGTTTGTTTTATTATTATTTTAAAATTTTGTTTTGAACTGTGAAAAAGTGGGAGGGAAATCAGTGGCAACCTAAGCACAACCTAGGAGTGTGCCCCTCACTCCCAAGTCAGTGGATTTTGAATGGCTTAATAGAACAATTTTGATGGTCCTATGGATTTTTGGCACAGTTTAGATGGTACCAAGATATTCCATGTCAGCTTCAAGTTTTTTTCTTCTAGTATTTTTGTTTGTAGTGATCATATTTATATATATATATATTTTCTTACCATTATATTTTTCAGATTTTGTTTTACATGATCACATTATATCTTATTGTGGTCTCTCTTGGTGCTATTCTAATAATCTGAGCATAGCAGTAGTTTGCTGGCTCACTGTTGTATTGTATTTTTTGTTTTCTTTCTCAAACCTGAAAAAAAAAATAAACATATTTGTCTTTAATTCTATCTATTGGTCTAACTAGAGAGCCATGTTAATATTCTCATCTTTAGTACATTGATTTTATTAATATGTTGTTCTTTAATTTTCCATTTCATTACCCAAAAAGAAAGAGAATTTTATTAAGAGAAGAAATGGAAAATAATGCATAAATGTTGAGATTTTTGTAAATATGTCTTTACTTTTATTGTATGTAATACTTGAATATATATATGATTGTAGGGTTTTTTTTTTTTCTTTTGCAATGGTAAGAAGATGGTCGCTAATAAATTGTACGAATTTTTTAAACTCTTTTGCGATGGCAAAATATCAATCGCTATAAGTAGGTTAGGCGGTCGCAAATAGTTTGCGACTGCTGTTTTGCGGTCACAAAAAGTATTTGCCACCCCCACATTCGCGACCTTCATTTGTCGTCGCAAAAAGTCTTTTGCGACTGTTTTTGCATTATTTGTGACGGCTTGTAGCGGTCGCAAAAAGTACTTTTTTTAGTAGTGAGATTAGTTTCTATTCACCTAATCCTCATGCAATTTCAACAACAATCATAGTTATCCTCCACCGATAGCCCAAAATAGATATTTCTAAACAGATATACAATCTCCAAGACAGATAAATTATCTAAATTTCCATAGGTGCAAAATAATACATATCCAACCCCACCATTATATAAATATTTATCTAATTTCATATTCCTAATACCAATTTCATTGTTTATACAAAATAATTATTTGAAAAATTTTAGGGCAAAACTCCATTCTCTTCCAAATCCAACTCATGTGTCAAAATCAACAAATTTAACACAACACATTCTCATATTTATACTCATAACCATTTTTAATACCTTCATTTGAAAACTTCTCTTTTGATTTTAAATGAACTTCAAAGACACCGAAACCAAGCTTTATTCGGATCAAAAGAGAGCCCTCAGAGTGCTCTACCTTTTTATCAAAGAGAGTAGAGTAGAGAAATCCTTGGATCTAAGTGTATTTGTAGAGAGAAGGTGAGTTTTAGAGAGAGAAATGGTCGATCTGGGGTTTTGAGAGAAAAATATATGAAAAAGTGATGTAAAAAGGTGCTGCTGCGAACTAATATACGTGCAGCTCGCTCGAGCGCAAGAGTTGTCGCTCAAGCGACCAGATGCAATAAGTTGTTCCGCTCGAGCACAAAAAGCTTCGTTCAAATGCTGAATGTACACTTCCAAAAATTTTACAAACAGAAGACCGTCGCTCGAGTGCAAGAAGTCTCGCTTAAGCGAAGAACACTGTCGTCCCAGTATCTCTGCAGGCCTGCAAAAGTACTGAGAGTTCACAAAGCTTGCTCGAGCACAAGAAGCTTCGTTCGAGCAAAGAGGTCAAAATCTGGACAACAACAATTTGAACCAACTAGCAACCAATCTATTCCAAACATAACCAAGGCACTTCAATAGTCAATTTCAATGATGAATAAGGGGAAAAACAAGAACAACCCTACAGAATCATGAAACCCGAGTCCATAGTGCAAGATAAGTCGGGGCTAAACCAGAATCGCTATATTATGAGAATGATACACACCAATAATTTTCTTACACTTTTTTTTTTGTTGTAATTTTGGTACATAATATTCAACATTGATGCAATAAAAAAAAAAATTCAAAAACTCTCTAGCCTTTGGTAAAATTAAAATTTAGAAAAAGCAAATGTATGGAGCATTTCAGCCATACCTATAATAATATAAAATTATATATAGAGAGACGGAAAATGCAAATGTGTGAA
>JAPPVO010005291.1:0-20363 GCA_030407325.1 Camellia japonica | reverse complement strand
TGCTCTTCTTTAGCATTGAATTTCTCATTTACCATCAAGGATCTAAGTCTCTTCTTACAGGTCTTTTAAAACAATCTAAATCTCTTCACTCCGTAGCATTCAGTTTTTTAGTTCTATTAAAACTGTTGTTACCCAACAGACTAAAATTATCATAGAAGACATTAATGGAAGGTCAGGTAACGGGAGAATATCATCTCACTTCAGGGCGTTTGTTTATATTCATTTAATAATATTCTGGTGAGAAATTGTCACTAGCAATTTTTAGGAGCCACATTTGGTAGATAGCTAGTCAGCCTTTCATTTTTCGCAGTTCATCTGAATTCGTAAATGATATTGCATTGCAGGCACTTTTGATTTCTCTGACCATCAGAAGAAGGATTCTTATTTTTGAATCTTATGTTCAAGATTCATAATATATGAACAGGTGCAATTGTGTGCTAGTAATCGACTTTTGAACTGGGAGAGCAAACTATAGTTCATTTCTAGAGATTTCATTTTCCAATTTGCCGAAGTATCATATAGATCTGTGTTCACATTGAACATCGCAATGACATATGACCATGTTACTCCAGGGGTGGTTCTTGATATTGCACTCCTATGACGTGCCGTTCGTTCTCAGGATCCTTTGGCCTTAGAAGTAGTCTATGCAGGAAGGTGCCTATCACTGGGTAGTATGAGCATTCTAGTGTGCAGTACTGAGATGATATGGGTTATGGATTGTTACTGTATTTCATTTTATTGCAAAAATGCCATTGCTGAAATGGTGATTTTTCCCATTATGTAATGATTCATTAGGACCTTGACCTTTGATATCTGGTGGGGGGGTTCAGCTTCTTTTATATAAAGCATATTGACGGCCTTTACAAATTAACTTCTCGAATATTTTGGTACTGGAGGTGCCTTGGAAATCTTGATGCCATTAGTGCCAATTTTGAAGTGGGGTTCAGCCAAGGATTTTCTGATTAAATCTCTTCAAAGAGATTATAGTATATTATATGATGCTAGTTTTATGAATCTTATTGCACAACATTGGAGTAACCAATGCTCTGAAAATCGAAGTCAGTTACAATGATGATAAAGTCCTTTTTGGTGTTTCATCATAAGTTGGTGATACTTCTGGAGTAAGCATTCACCATGAATCAGTGAATGGTGGAAATTTAATAATTGTGTTGAGCTTTCAACAAGAGAAATAGTTTTAACTTACTGATGGGAGAAGGGGGTTAGTATGTAAGCCAAAATTGCAATATGTAATATCATGCAAGAAGATAATAAGTTAGTCAGTGTGGAGAAGAGAGATTTGATTTTTATTTGTTCTTAAAAAATTTCCACTGAAATGCTGGAGTGAGGAAATTGAGCAAGATAGAATGTTTGTTTTCTTCAAGTCTGGTGAAAATGAATAGAACTTACCCATTTAATGCTGCTGAGTGAAAGTTTGTCTTTGGTTTATGCCATGAGTAAAGACATAAGAAATTATCAAGTGGATGAACTAGATTCCTTCATGGATTAGTTCATCTAGCTCTTTGTTTTGCTAGTTCTGCAAACTCAATTGGCTGTTGCCCTTCCTGTTTATTGGTCATCTACCACTTGCCTTTGAAGCTTCAGTTAGCCAGTTGACGTTTCCACTTTGCGTACTTCATAAAGTTGTTTCAGCATCTGGATTTGTTTCATCAAGCACTCCAATCTCAAACTGTCTGGTAATAATGCTTCTGACAAGGAACAAACTTCATAGTATCCATGTTATCAAATTGGGATATCCTGGAGGAGTGGATGTTCGCTGTAATCCTGAGAGGCAGGCTATTTCAAGTGTTGTAGATGATTTTGTAGCTTTTAATATGTACATTTCACTAAGAAACCTTGAATGTAAAGCAACAGCATATCTGAATTGACAATTTTAGTTAATATTGATATCAGTTTTATATTGACAAGTTTTTGAGTTTGGTTAGTTACAATCTTATGTTGAAACCAGGTTACTAATGACTGGATTTAGGCCATTGATTTTAATGCCAAGTTGCAGAATGATGGAGATTAAAGTAATTGATGTTATCGTTTGGGTTTATTTCAATTTTCTCATGTCCTAGCGATGTAGATATGTTAGATCACAGAAAGTAACCATGTATCATCTCCTCTCAATTCTTTTTCAACTTTGGTTTTAGAAGTACAACCTTCTTATAAGGTCCTCATCCCTTTATGTTTCCTTTAACTAGTGTCACAAAATATTGCATCCCCCTTCTATGAACTTTGTTTCAATAGATGATTCTTTGGTTGAGGTCTTCAGCATTTTGCTTCATTTTTTCTTGTTCTTTCTTTATTTTCAACTATTCATCGGACTTTCCATCCCTGAAAAAAAAAAAGAAAAAAAAAAAATCTCGCAATGATGGCGAAAAGGCTCTCAATGCCAGCCACCTATTCCTTCTTCTTAATTTGGACCAATGATGGGAACCTCTCTCTCATGCAAGGTACAACAATCCTCGATCTGGAGTTGCACTAGGCCCCCCCCCCAGCCCTAGGCAATGAACTTGACTGAAATACATTCTTGCGAGGAAAGAAGTTGGTGTTAATCATGCAGTAGCTGGATTAAATTTATATGAAGTTGCTGTAATAGAAAAACATCTTGGTGCTATAACTTTCATATAAGGTCCTCAGTCATCAGTCCTCGCCTCTTTATGCCTCAATAGTGGATTCTTATGTTGTGGTCTTCATCCTTTTTCCTTCCTTTTTTTCTTGACCCCCCACCCTATTTTTTGTTAAATATTTTCATTGAGACAACTGCTGGGGACAGATACTTATCCTTTTTGTTTATTTTTGTTTGTTAGGGATAGTACTTCATATGCAGTGCAGGCCAAGTTAACATTTTGGTTCAATCTATATATGGGTATTTCAATTTTCGGGTTTCCTGGTGATGTAGATATATTAGAAATAGCAGAAAGTTGCCATGAGTCATCTTCTCAATTATTTTCAGTTTTGGTTTTAGTAGCACAACGTTTGAATTGAGGTCCTCACCCCTCTATGTTTTTCTTTTTGACTAGTGTCACGAAGTATCGGCTCCCCCTTTTAAGGTCTTCGTCCTTTTATATTTTCTTTCTTTTTTTCCTTTATTTTCAGTGGGACAACTGTTGGGGTCATATACTTAACCTTTTTCTTTCCTTTTCTTTTCTTTTCTCAGGGATAGTATTTTTCGTGCAGTGCAGGCTTAGTTAAGATCTTGGTTCAATTTCCAGTGAGAAATATTGTAATATTTTTTCAAAAAAAAGGTGTTGATATGTTTTATTGTTGTGACTTGCTTCTCGAGGATGATATTTCTCATGCACTGGGGGGCACATCAGTGCCTTGGTTCATTTTTACCAGGGATAAAAGTTGGAGTCCTAGTTTGAAGATATTTTTTTTGGAAAAGAGTTTGAACGGGTTCTTTAGGATTAATGACATAGATAAATTTGAAGGATTAAATGTTACGTTCACTGTCATCTGTTGTTGTTTACATTCCCCTGGTTCATATCTAGTTTCATTCTATCTTTATTCATTTTGAAATTTAGTTTATGTAGTGGGTGGAGGTTTAAGAAGCTTTGATAACCAAACAAAATTTCTTTGATGCTAGCTCAAAATTTTGTTTTTACATTGATAAACCCATACCATTAACAGAAGGACTATTTGTTCCTCTAGTTTATTTTCTTGCAAATCTTTTTTCAATGTGTTAATTGATGATCTAAGTACTCTGTTTTTTTGCTCCTCATGAGATGATTTGGGATGCTATTGTGTCTCTTGAATTTAATTTTTTTTGCATGGTCTTTGGCTTATAAAAAACTCAACACTAGTGATATGATTCAGAAAAGGAGGCTTAATTGCTTTTTTCTTCCACAATGGTGTGTTATGTGTACTGAGGGGAGAGGAAATTGTTGATCACTTATTTTTGCGTTTCCCATAGCTATGGCTTCATGCCAATTTTTTTTTTTTTTTTTTTTTTTTTTTTTGAGTTGGTAGATATGAATTAGGCGTCTTCGGCTTCTTGTGTTTAGATGTTTATGCTTGACTATAGGGGTTCTGGATCCAAAAGGAAGGCTCGAGTGCTTTGGACATGTGTATTTTGTGCTTTGTTTTGGGTTTTTTTTTATTAAAAATGAATGCAGGGAATTTTTAGGAAAAGTGTGAAGATCTTAGTGGATTATGGGATAAGTCTGTATTTGTCTTCCTTGTGGGCTTCAGTTTTCATCCATCCAAAGGTTTCCTTAATCCTTATTTACGTCTTTAATTGGTGTGCTGCTTGTGATTTGTAATCTTTTTGGATATGTCCTTAATCCTTATTTATCTCTTTCTTTATTTAATCAAATGGCTTGTTGCTCTTCGGAAAAAAAAAAAAAATTAATCCTTTAGGTTAGTTTTGAACTTAAATTTCTAAACAAGAAAAACCTCTTACCAACTTGTTCATGTAATCACATTAATAATCAGGCTCCATTAACACATAATTTATCATCCAAAAGACATGCATAAGTATGGACAATAAGGAAACATAGCAAATAATGAGATGGTAATACCTAGGGTATTACATTTTGGACCACAAAGGCAAGACTTGTTGCAACATCATCATCTCTTTTCCTTTGTTCGGGGGATATTGAATTGGAGAAATATGGTATTGAAGGAGGATTTTTTAGTCCTTTACCTTGTGGAGAAAAAGGCAAAGTTTCATTTTCCAAGTGGTCTTTTATTTCATTTTCTGGGGAGTTGACAGAAGGATGTATTGTCATTAATGGGATGGGGGTCTTCTATGATTTACTAGATTGTCAAGGTTTTGCTCTTTCTTTTTTTTCCTTTTTTTTTTTCTCTCTCTTGAGGGTAGGGGTGGGGGGAGGGGAGGGGAGGGGTTCTTACTTTCTTTCATGCTCTTCTCCACAAGATCATGGGATGCCTACAATTGTTATTCATTTTCAAGTGTATCTAGGTTGTCAAATTAAAATCCACTGGTTTGTCACTCATACTTTGTGGGGCAGTGTGCTTGTCTTCTTCACTCATCCTTGTCTTGCAATAATCTCCATGCTTCTACTTACTGGTGTTCCTAAACATTTAAGCATAGTCAAAATCTACTTAATTTGTCTTGACCTATGTAGCTAGTGATGTTGGATCCTTCCTGCCTCTATGATAATAGTGTCAATGCAGTGTGTTTCTTTTAGATCATGCTTTAACCAGACTTTGCCAGTGTTTCATGCTATTTGAGCAATATCATAAATTGTCTCATCCTGTGGAAGCCCTAACATTTGGTAAAGATCTCAATCTTCATGTTTACAAAGGTTTGGCTGAGATACTTACACTCGTTGTGAATATTGTAATCCTCCTATATATACTTAATTAATTTATTTGTGATAAATAATGCTCAACTCGTTGAGTTTCTGCACTAGAAGAAGGTTTTATTGTCAGGTGAAGCAGTAATTCCACATTTTCCCTTGTTCGTTTGTGTGTGTGTGTGTCTTTTTTCCCTCCCCTTTGATGTAAGGAAGCCCTTCTTCTCATGTGTCTTAAGAGTTGAATGCCTGGATCTTAAAAAAAAAAGAATGAGAAGAAATTTGGTATGCATGTGTTATGTATATATACATAAGCAATTGAAAGATTATTTCTATGTTTCATTTGTTTTAGATTTCATGCTTCTTATCATATTGGTTTGGAACTATCTCCCGGGTCAGTTTCTTGTTGATCCTTCTCTGACTTCTATTCCTTCCTGTTCTGTGGTTTTGTAGGAGAGAGGATGATGGTACAGGCAATTGCGGTGACCCAATAATATCAGTAGAGGAGGGGAGGGTAGCTATAATCAGGTAAAGAGAATTCAAGCCAGGACTTATCATTGGAGGCAGGGGTAATGGAGCATGGAGGCTTGCAGGAATCAGTAATTGGTGATGGATTAGTTGTAGGCAAGGTCAAGGAATTGTTCTGGGTGAACAATTTATTGAAGGTCTTAGGTGAGAATGATATTGATTATTTTTAATTTAAGGATGGGAGAGCGGCAGTCTTATTTCAAGGTGTGGTCATTGATGCTGAGATGGATTTGGAAGTTTTATGAAGTTCTAAGCTAAGAGTGGATAGGATGGAGGGGGTTAGGTTCAGAATCTATTAGGCAGAGATGGTAAGACAATAACAGGAAGGGTGATGGGTTTATGAAGCCAGATAACAGGTTCAGTTCAGTTGAGGTGGATAATGTGGTGAAAAGGATTTATGTGGCGAAGGTGTGGTAGTAGTGGAGGGGGAGCAGAGGTTTGGGAAAAATGGGCAGGTTTTGTGTCAAGGGAGATGTTGGAGATAGGAGAAGTAATTAGGCGGTTGGGAGGCTCAGGTTGTTTGTCTTTGGGAACATATGGGCAATGAATTTGGGGAGATGGTGTTCAATTTGAAAGTGGATCATGAAGGAGAAGTTATTTATTCACAGAAGGTGGAGGGAATTAGGGGATTGTTATAGGGTGTGGTATTGGGGAGGATCGTGATTCAAGGGGCTCATGTCATTATATTTACTCAATATTGATGCCAAAGGTCTTTTATTTCTCACAAATGTAGATAGGTGCATTGGTAAGGGCAAGAAGGTGAAGGGAAGGAGGGAAAGGTCTTCTAGGAAGGAGAAGGAACTTAATAGACCTCAATGTTTATTTATTTACAATAAACAAAAGGGGTGTGTGAAGCTTTAAAGGAGCAATGTGAGAAGAAAAAAATTGTTAACCTTTTTTATTTTCACCGAAGAGTTCATTAGGCTGTTTAAGGGGAAGTATGTTGATATCAAATCTGTTGTTATTATTGGAAAGGCGGGAGGAGATAAATGGAAATCAATGATAGAAGAAGACATATTTTTTTTCGAATTTGGCACTAGTTTGAAATTCATTTGTTGGTCATAGATATCTTTGGGATTGGATTTGAGATTTGGGTTTTTTTCTTGTACTCTTTCCTTGTTCCTTTTTCTTTTTCGTTCCTTTTTGGGCTGTGTAAGGGTTCCCCCTCGGCACATTCTCTAATACAATATCCTTTTTGTTGTTGATCGAAAATAAATAAATAAATAAATAAAAATAAAAATTCATGCGTTTCATAGACTTACTGCAAAATTTTCTGATTATTTGGAATATATGTTGTGGAATTCAGTATTCTTTGTGTGAAATTCTTCATTTCGTTGAAGTATTGCATCTGCAGTTAACATCCCTTCTCGGGACCAATTAGTGGAAATGTTCCAATCTCATCTTTTGATTGAACATTTGACACATTTGTGCTACTGAACTTCCAGAAGTCTTTTCCCATACATGCAGGTGGTTCCTATCCTGATTCCAGAGCTTGTTTAGCATCCTACATTGAGGGAGCCATGGAGCATAGACACTTTCCCAACTCATTCAGAACAGAGATGGAACAAGGTCATGACAGGAATCATTTAACTTCAGAACAGCCTTACATTCATATGGGTACTGGATCTTCACACTTTGTTTATATTTTCATTAAAAGCTTCAACTACCAGACACCAACAGGCAAGGTAATGCTGCCTACATGCATGCTACTGGAGTCAAAAATTTTGGGTATTATATGAAAAAAGACAATAAAAAAGGACTGCCCTCTTAATTTGATCTCTTATTGATGTTCAGCCATGTTTATAATATAGAATTTTAGATAATCAATTATACCAAGGTCTGAATTTGCTAAGATGCCATTTAAACTGCATTGGACTCCATTTGGCCTCTTTTTAAATTGATCCGTTTGCCACAAAACTTGTTGCTCATGAAATTTCTATTTCAGGAAGGGCTGTTGCTCCAGAAAATGGTTCTTTGGTTTATCCAATGGACAATATGTTAAGGGGAGGAGTGCACTGTGCTTCTCCATGGAATTCAGAAAGCAGAGCAAATGAGTATCCTTCTTCAAGTTTCAGCATGGAAGTATCACATTTCCAACCAGCTTTTTCAGGCCCATCCTATGTTCCCTTCCCTCAGCCATCAGCTGCTGGAAACTTGTATCTGACCCCAGAGAATAATTCTGGCCATGCACATTCTAATTACTACGACAGATGCAATATTCATGAAAATGAGCATGGTCTACTAGATTCTGTAACAGGCAGTGTAAGGGTTCCATTTAAAAGAAAAAGTCCAGGCATTTCTGTAGCCTGTGAAAGAGGTAGCACAAGCAGATTCTATGGTGCAGGAAGTTCCTCTAGTTCTTCTGAGTTGCCACAGGAAAAACCAACCTCTAATCATCAAAACATCCCTTTTGGTCAGATTGGCTTACCTCATTATGGTGGTGGTAGCCTCTCAATTTCCGGTGAAGATTCATTAAGGAATGTGAGAAGCCGATCTAGACTTGATTTGGAAGCTAACCCAATGCAAACTCATTTACCCAGCTATTCTTCTCATCATTACAATTCAACAACTCATCCATCAAATTACCATGGAGCGACAGACCTTACAAATATGAATTCTGATGGAACCACTCAACAGTGGAACTTCAATACTGTGTCTCATCCTGCTCATGGAACGATTCAAACTTCAGGTATGAGCTACAGTTGGCCATCTAGTAACTAATGTTTTGTAAGTTAATAATCTCTATTAATTAAAATTTTGTGTAGTAACAAATTTAGCTGCATGGCAGATAACTAATATTCTATTACTCAAATTTTTTGAAAAAATAAAAAATCCTTTCATAATATTAATTACTGGAGTTGAAAAATACAATTGTGCATGCATGTGCATTATATAAGAATTATTAGTAACATATATACATATCCTATATTGAGGGGAAAAAAGACATGAACTTTAAAACTACACTTTCATGTCCTATTATTAGGCTGAAAATTTTATAATCATTAACTAGTTTTTCCTGTTCATAAATTTCAAAGAAAAGGTTAAGATTTTATAGTCCTATAAATTAATTAGTATCAGATAATCTCACAATATTATTAATTATTAAAGGGTTGATTTTATATTGTTTTTGCTCTTGATTTGTAAATTATTTCTAAGTGAGATGTTTGGCAAAGCTGAAGGTACCAATGGCTTGAGCAATGAGAGCAACCAGCTTCTTGTGACAGGAAGTGGGACGCAGATTGGTGGCTGCCACTCTGATACTGTTTCAAGCAGAAATCTTGTTTCGTCTTCGCACTATCTTCATGCTCCCCCCATTCAGGGTGCAAGGGAAGGCCGTGCTAGTCATTCACAGAGATCAATACCTTCATATAGGGCTGGTCCAAGCTACGCTCGGTTGGGACATGAAGCAGCTCCTACAGAAAATAGTCTGCGGTCATTCTCAGAAACTTACTCTTCTGGGTATTCAAGACCATTTTCTGGAGGATGGCCCAACAGCCACAGGAATGGAAGACCGAGGATAGCTATTGAGAGATTCCAATCAATTTCTAGTATTGTGGATTCCCATGACAGAATTGGATCTGAGGTGTGTAATTTTCTCTCTCTTGTAATTCTTGTGCTAAACTCGAGTGAACATGATCTAGTTAACTCAATGGATATGTCGTGTGGTAGGAGGCTGAGAAGATCCTGAGTTGTAGGGCCCCAATTCAGAGATTTTCCAGTCTTGATCCGATGATGTGATTACTAGTACTTCAAACTTTGCCATCTTATTATTGGATTGCTCCCCATGAGCTGACTAGATGGTTGATTCAATAGCTAATAGCTATGTTACGAGGACATTCTCATTGACTTCTGGGTTCGATTCCAGTTCAAAGGGCGTCATATAGTGAGCTTGGTTGTGCAATCACGGCCTTGCCTGTGTTAGATAGGGCAAAGGTTGTAATGAAGATATTCTTTTTATGGAACTGCATATGAAGCCTAGAAATAAACGATCATCGATCTCAATCTATTATGGCCGATCGTAATTATTATTATTTTTTGAGATCTTAGATCAGTACTGAGACATGTACAGGGATGAATTCTTGGATTGTCCTTGATCTTGCCAACAGTTATCATGTAATTACTTCTTTTCATTTGATTAAATGTGTGCTTTGTTGAGCATGACTATTTTTAATTAAATGAGGTTGAGGAATTGTAACTAAGTTAAAAATTTTAGAATTTCTTCTGATCTTGTCTTTTACTGTTTGTTATAAACCAATCAAATTATTGTCAAATTTGGTTTTTTAACACATTGTTTCCGAAATAAACCGTCAGGGCCCTTGAGTTTGTAAGCGCCCCTTTCGCTAGCTGCAGTTCTGGATTTTTGACATTACTAGTTGACAGGAGCTAGTCCTTATAGGGTGCTCTCACGCTGAGCTAGCCAAATCTGATGTTTTTTTTACTGTAGATATCCAAACAAAAACTTCGTCATGCACCAAGATTTGCATGTGCTTAGCTGGAGCTTATTGGAATCTGGATCTGTACAGTGTCATTTTAATGGAGGATTCTCCACAATGGTTTTGTGCAATGATCTTGCTGTGCTTTTTACCACATGAAGCCATGTCAGCAAAGTACATAATGCAACAGTTCGAGTTTAAAATTGAAGTAAAATAACAATAAAATACTACGTATTTTTTAAACCACACCCCCTAAAATGATTTTT
Organism: Camellia japonica; assembly: GCA_030407325.1. Taxonomy (NCBI): domain Eukaryota; kingdom Viridiplantae; phylum Streptophyta; class Magnoliopsida; order Ericales; family Theaceae; genus Camellia; species Camellia japonica. The sequence continues at coordinate 9,869 of JAPPVO010005291.1, read as the reverse complement.
TGTTTTAACTTGAAATATAGACCACTGTAGTACCACTGTAAAACCGTTGCAATGACATCTCTGGCAGAGGATCCTGATACCATTTAAATTCTCAAAGTTGTGATCAGTTAATTACGCAAATCCTTTTTCCCTTGCAGGATCTCATGATGATGGATCACTCATCCTTTTATGCCAGTTCCCGGAATTTGCTTGATCAATATAGAGACATGAGGCTAGATATTGACAACATGAGTTATGAGGTTGTTAATTTTAACACTGATCTCTTTTAGTGAAAGTATCCCAGCTCACTGTTTTTTTTTTACCCTCTTTTTGTAAGTTTATTGTCTTCTCCAGCTCTTACAAATGTTAAATTGGCTTTGGATAGGAACTTCTTGCTCTAGGGGAAAGGATGGGGAGTGTTAGTACTGGCTTGTCTGAAGATATGATTTCAAGGTGTTTAACTGAAACAGTGTATTCTTCAGATCAAGATCGTGGAGAAGGAAGCTGTGCCATCTGTATTGTAAGTAAATTGTTTTGTCTTGCCGCTTTAGACCCTCAAGGGAATAGATTTCAACTGTGGTTCAGTTCCAACATTCAAAGAACAGGTTTATGATTATTATAATATGCCAAATGGTGCATGCATGGAAACTTACATTTTAGTCACCCTCTTTAGATTGTTAGATATGTTGAGATTTCTGAACCTTACCATATCTACTGTAGAGAGAAGTGAATGTATACATAATATATGCTGATCAGATGAATATAGGATCAGGAATTGCATTGGAATTACTGAATTAAGTAATTTGTTGGATATTTTTAGATAAAAATTCCATATATTTCTTAGCTGTCTTCCATATATTGTCAGGTTCTGATATTTTCATGTAATGTAGGAGGTGTATATATTGGCCTGATATATATACCAAAAGCTTTTTTAACTAGAAACTCAGTTGTACGAAGCCCCAAGTCACAACTAAGGTACCACTCAAATCATTTGTGAGGGACAATATATAAATTGAACCTGAGGAGAATTTATAAATCGTTAATAGATAAATTGGACCAGAGGAAACTGAAATGTCTTCATTATAAAAACACATTTATGTTTGGATCTTGAATTTGTGGAGGGAAAAGAAATGCGATGGAAAAAGTAAAAAGAGTTCAGCTTATATTTTATTCATTTTTCCCTTTTCATTTCTTTTCCCTCCACAAATCCAAACACCGTGCTAATGGTAAACATTTGAATTTTGTGGAATTTGGGAATTCCATGGTTAGGTCATCATTGGCGTCATAAGATGGCCTATTTGAACCTGGCAGTTTAATACCTGAATAAATACTACAATATAATACATTTTGGAGAACCCTTTCATGAGAGGTGGCTCAAAAAAAAAAAAAAAAAAAAAAAAAAGGTTGTGCACAGGCGCCCAGATTTATCATCAACCACATAATTTTCCCAACAGAGAGGTTGATCTCCGTCCGCCATCTGTTTCTTTCTTTTTTTTTCTTTTTTTTTTTTTTCTTTTTTTTTTCTTTCGAGTTCTCAGAATGTCTCTCCATAGGATACTTTTCAAATATATATATATATATATAATAATAATGTCTCTCCATAGGAGAGAAGCAACTAACTCAAGCTTCTTCTTTTTTTTTTTTTTTTTCTTTTTCGTGCGCGCGCGCGCGTGTTTGGTATTGTATCTGGCAGGAAGAGTATGCTAATGAGGAGGAAATTGGAACTATGAAGAACTGTGGACACGAATACCATGTGAGATGCATTAGGGACTGGTTGCTGGTGAAGAAAGTCTGCCCTATCTGCAAGGCTCCTGCTCTTACAGATTCTTTAAAGGAGGAATAAATCCACATAGACTGACTTTTGATTCAAGTCCTTTCTCTTTATATTCTTGTATATATATATATATGGAAGCATTTTCTCTAAATAGGAATTGTGCAAATTATATATATATATTAATGAACTCTGTTAATATCATTGCATTGCTTTCTTATAGCATTCAAATTGAATAGTTTGGCAACTTCAATTCCGAAGAAGACTGCCTCCTGCTTCGGCAAGGGTCCAAGACTGGCTTTTTGAATGGCCAAATTTGAAGAAGGTAAAATAGATCAAATTACTTCTTAAATTTTATTATTATCATTGTTGCTTACTATATGGATACAAACCCTAAAAGTGTAATTTACAAAAACACTGGTTGTCTCCTATTCATGAAGTTCTGCAAAAGTTCCAAGCTCGTGAAGCGGGTGTAATGCGATAGAATGAAAATTTTGAATTTTGGATTAGGGTTTAATTTGATAGATGAGACGAGTGTAATGAGGTGTTTTTGTTGAGTGAATAGAATTTGCCGACTGTACTATTTCAAAATTGATGAGGCTATAGTGATATATTCAGTGACTAGTTGAGAAGGATAAAGCGTGATTGATCCAATCTAATACCGTGTTTGGAATGATTATTTCAACAACATTATGAGCCCATGTTACAGATTATGAACACATGTTTGAAGTTACATTCAAGTATTTTGTTCATTAATGAAAAATATTTATGAAGGTAGGAATTTCATTTGACAATTTGAGGCTAAAGTTCATGAATTTGGGTAGGAATTTTGAAAGGAAAATATATGAAAATATAAATGAAGTAGAAGTTAATTTTTCTGCCTTCCCCTTCTCAATGTTTTTTTCCTTCAAATTTATGATACAAAGACAATCTAAATCGATAATATTTTTATTCTAATTCGGTGAATTTACCACCCTTTTCTAGATATAAGCATATTCAGATGTGCCACATCACCCAGTAGGTAAGAGCATTCCTAATTTTTTACCTTTTCTTTCATTAAATTTTTTGATGAAAAAGTATTCAAAAATCATTTTCAATTATTTCATCAATAATGAGTCATATTTTTATCAAATTGAAAACTTAACAAATTTACATTTGATAAAAATTTTAAAAGATGAAAGCATTGGATATAATTTTTTTAATCAAATTTGATGAAAAAGGCAATTTAGAATAAGAAGGAAATTTTTAAAAATTAAAAAAAAAAATATTGAAATAGTTTCATATCAAATAAACATTTTAACTCAAATTTATAATTAAATGTAAAAATCAGTGATGGATTGAATTATGTTGGCACACATTTGGAGCAAAAACCACTCCAAAGAGTCTAAACACCGAGTGTTTATCCTATGTTTCGAGTATTTTATATTGGCGCTGTGTTCAATTAATAATAAAGAACTTGTTAAAAATAAAGAAATAATAGAAAAATGACAAGATATCATTGGGTGGGCACAAACCACGTGGTCTTCCTAAGTTGTGGAATAACTTTAGCTAAACATTTTTTTTTTTTTGGATTCATCAATAATTTGTTAGTTATATGAATAAAAAAATGACTTGTCATTTCTTTTATACGGAAAGATATATATTCCTTATTATCCTTGTATTGTCATATCATCTATATTAGTTTTGTCTATTTTAATCTTATTAAAAGAGAGATTAATATAATTATATCAAAATTATAAGCCTAGTTGTACTTTCTTCAAATTTCAAGACAAGTTGACGGAATTTATTTATTTGGGTTCATATGTGGAACCATGAGTTTTTTTTTTTTTATAAAAATATTCCAAAAAAAAAAAAACTAATTAGAGAATTGACCCACTTTTTAAACTATTTAGGAAATTAACCTACTTTTTGAAATCGCATTTTCAAAATGCAATTTTGAAATTGAAATTGCATCTTGTATATGCAATTTCACCTTAAAATTGTAAGTTGAAAATGATGACATGGTGAAATTGCATGTTCAACATGCGATTTCAATTGAAATCGCATTTTTAACATGTAATTTCAAAATCAAGTTAGTTTCTCAATAGTTTAAAAACCGGGTCAATTCTCTAATTAGTTTCTTTTTTTTTTGGAATATTAAAAAAAAAAAACTCGTGGAACGATACCTGGTTTTATCTGAGCCCTCCCTCCCTCATATCTGAATTTGGATTAAGAAACGTGGATGGACTAAGGAAGGGGCTATGCAATATTTTCCATTTTCCAAATGATACCCTTTTTCCTTTGGGTTAAATTCACTTTACTTTTTTTTCTTGTTTTGTAGTTAGAGATTAAAGTACATTACTCCTAAAGTTCAAATATATGTAGTGAACTCCTCTATAATTTTGGAATGATCCTAACTCTATTAACGGTAAAGATAAAATGATCTTAATATCTTTCTACCATCTTGCCTCCTTTTTTTTTTTTTTTTTTGTGGCTTTTCTTATTTTCTTTGCTCTTTTCTATTGTACAATTTTTTCCTTTATTTAACTAACATTAACTTAATTAAATCACAAATTATCCCTAAATCCCTAATTATTTATTATAAATCACATATATACACACAATTTCTAATTTAAATAATATTAAATCACCAATTATGCCTAAATTTCTAATTTAGTAACTCAAAGAAACTAACTGGATACATATTATATTATATTACATATATACACTAGCGAATGACCAGTGCCAAAGAGACTCCCAACTCAAATTTAAGTCTTTTGACTCAAAATTTAGTTTACTAAATATTTTTGAAATTTTTATCAAATATGGCAGTTCTATCAAATTTAAGTCTTTTGACTTAAATTTAGTTTTTAATTTTGACCTAAATTAATTAATTGAAAATTTTAAAATTCAATTGTATTGAACTGAAGCATGAACAACACTATAATATTAAAATGAGAGTATAAGATTCACTTTATATAAGTAAAACGACCAATTCACTAGTTTCAATATACAAGTTAATAATTGTTTAGGTTAAGAGTTTATTTTAAATCAAACAAATCTAACCAATACCATTAAAATCGCGGTTAAACTAGAGAATCAATCAAATTGAAAATGGTTCAACATAATCGGCTAAATCAAAAGACTAATCAACTTATACAAAAATTAATTAATTAAAATTTAAAATTTAAACTGTCTTGAACTAAAGTATGCAAAATATCACAATATTAAATAGAAGCATAATATCACTTCGTATAAGTGAAACAATCCACTTCTTCTTTCTTTTCCCCCAATGTAAGATTGTGTAAAATAGGAGTTAACAATTGTTTAGATGAAAAATTTATTTCAGATCAAATAATATCAGCTAACAATATTTAATTAGATCAATCCACATTGTTCTAACTAATTATATCTCTTAGACATTTTTAAAAATTATGCTGTTTTAATTGCTGCCATGAATTGAAAGTCTTGCTATGGAAATAATGGTTGATAATGGGTATTCTGTAGGGGTGGGCACGGATCGGTTGCGGCCACGAACCCTCCAATCCGCCATCCATCCGCCAGAATCCGCATCCGTCTGTCAATCTGGCAGATATGGATTGAGCGGATTGGTGAATTAGTGGATGGATGTGAATCAGTTTGACGGTTTAAAATTTTATAAATTTTCAACATAATTCAACTTATGCACTTTCTTAAAAAAAAGAAAAAAAGAAAGTATTACCGTCAATGACTTATAAAAGTATTACAATAATTGGATGCCTCATTCAAAGAAAGAAAGTTTGAAATTTTACAATATTACAATTACTGCATGCCTTATCCACAAACTACAATCATAGCATGTCTCATCCACATAAAGTATTATATTTGTGGTTCTTAAAATATAAAAGTAATTCAAACTACCAAAACTATGAACAAAGCAATAGTAGAGATTATATGCCTTTGTATTTTTACATCTGTATCTGTTTTTCAAAACAAAAACCATTATTTTTAGAGTTAGATTTAAAATATATATATATAGATAAATAATACATTTATTTTTTTTTCAATTCAAAAAATATATTCAAGTTGAAAGCTCTTTTTCAACATTTTCGACAGAATATATTCAACATAATATTTAAACTCTTTTTCAATTAAAAACACAAATAAAATATCTAAACAAATTCAAAACACAAAGTCTTATAAATTATTAGGGATACTCGCGGTTTGGCAGTTTAGTTACGGCCAAAGGAACCTCAAATCCGTCATCCGTCCAAAACTAGTGTCACGCCCCAAATTTTATTTATTCGAAAACATTACCAAGAGCCTAAAATTTAGGTCCATTTTTTTAAAAATTAAAAATATCTATTACCCTTGAGTAATAGAACATAATAGTACATGATCTCTCTCATGATGATACAACAATAAAATAATACATGCCAAGCTCTCGCTACGGAGTTACAAATAAATAATTACAAATATCAAAGTACAATGAGATTACACACAAGATATACATGAATTTCCTAATCCTTCAACCAATCAATCCGAATTCTCTTCCTGTAAAAAAAATGAAACAATAAGGGGTGAGCACAATTGCCTAGTAGGAATCTCATAGTTCTAAAACAGTCACCATCCTATAGATAGAAATGATCATGCATGTAGGGTAATACCATATAGTAGATGACGTTTTGTAATTTCAAAATATCATATGTAGAGTATCTTTTTCTCAAAATTTATTTGAACATTTAAGAAAAACCTTCGACCATAAAAAAACTATCCCTTTTCATTAGAAAGCCATAAATCCTTTTTGAAAACAACATGTTTAAGGAATCACATAATTTTATATTTATTAATTCATTCCAAAATATTCCTTTTTAAATTCCCATCTTAATATTCCTCTTTTTATTCTCATTCTCCCCTTTTACTAGTTACATTTATTAAAACTCCATAATCTCAAATTCATGTTCCCTTAATACCCAAAACAACCCTCATACACTCTATTCCCACGTGTCCATCCTTTATTGCTATAACTCTTTAATGTAGAAATTCAAGAACAATTACATCACATCCATATTTGCATTATCAACTATAACTCAACACATCACACGGACAATAAACCATTTTTTAATTCAATTTCTCAATTAATCACAAAGCAAAACTCTTAATCTTTCCTTATAGATACAAACAACCCGGTGAATTCTTTATCACCAATCCCTTATTCAATTACCATTTCATTATCCATTCTTTCAAATAATTTCTATATGCATTCCCATTCCATACCAATTTACACATCAAATGGTAATTTCACAAGTTCATCACAAGTCACATATATCATCACTGAACTCAACACACTTCACAACACATTCCATATTTTGCCGGCTTGATACAGCGGGATAGCGGGCACCCAATTCATAGCACATTCCACCTTTTGCCAGCTATTATACGGCGGGAAGTGAACTCCCAAAATCATTTTCTCAAAAACTATATATTTTTCCGAAAACCATTTTCAACCTTTTAAAACCATCCCCCACATTTGCCGGCTATTATACGGCAGGACATGGGCACCCAAAAACACTTTTCCCACATTTGTCCAACGATAAGCCTAGACAAGGCAATTGGGCACCTTGAATTCAAACCACCCCTACATTTACCGGCTATGATACGGACGGTCGTGGACACCGAAAAACCATTTTTCAACTCCCCGCGCAGGTACCAACCACAACACAACCCAACACAACTCAACTCCACACTACACAATTCAACCAAACTCAACACAACCCAACTCAACTCAACTCAACACAACCCAACTCAACTCAACTCAACACAACATAACCCAATACAATTCACATAACACACAACAAAATTCAACACAATCATTTCAACACAAAGCTCATATCATCCATACCATTAGTAATTTCTTTTCCTCCAAGTTTTGTTTCATATTATAACATAATTTAAAACATCAACATTGAGGGTTCAATCGCAACTTTTACATAAATTTGCAAATTCTTTAAAATTTCAATTAAACTTGTACATGTGTAATTTAACACTTCAATTTCATGATTCTACTATCAATTGAACCAAAACCATTAACCATCTTCATGAGTCAAACTAGAGTTTTTAAGAGAAGTTAAAACTTTTCACAAGACACATTTTATTCCAACCCTTCTATTACTTTTACACCCAAACTCATGACCCAAGATCTTAACCCAACAAGTTAACCTAACTCCCTTCAAACCCTAACCCCGAATCTCATGATTCATCACAATATGCATAAAAATATAAACTTTTGTGTTTATATAAAGAAAATACCATAATTCTATCCATAAACGAGGGTATTGAGAGAGAACTAGAAACCCGTACCTCTTGAAGCCAAGAGATGATGACCCAAAAATCAATGGCGACGAAATCACGAACCAATCGGACCAAAAGGAAGTCCTCGACGAGATCTACACTCTTTCTCAAAGGACCATGGTGAAAAGATCACTCCATGTGAGTAGATCTAGAGATTTAAGTGAAAAAGTTTGAGTTTTAGAGAGAAAGACGAGAACTCACGGTTTGAGAGAGAGGAAAGAGGAGAAAAAGTGAAATGAAATATGTTTGGAGCCTATTTATAGTAGTACAGAAGTAGCCTTAAGGTCAATAAAATAATAGGCCCAAAACCCCTCAAAAGTAGGGCCCAAAACTAGCCTAAAAAGCTAAAATTACACACAAGGATCGACCTTCGGGCAGAGGGGTTGACCCTCCAGGAAGAAAAGCAATCTGTGCAACATGCAAGGTCGACGACCCTATTTTCCAAAAACACCAAACACACAGAGTTTGTAATATACAAGGTCGACCATCCTCCAGACTGTGTCGATCGGTGTCTGTGACCCTTTGGACAGCAACAAGAGGCACGTGTCAACACCACTAAGGCTGGGTCGACCCTATATTCCAGCAACACTTCTAGAAACTTCACCAATAGATAAGGGTCAACCCTTAGGAAAGCTGGTGTCGACCCCAGAATAGAATTTCTAAGTTCCCAAACAACTTTTTGACAATAACAAGCACAAACAAACAAACTCAACGAGTTTAAATCAGATCATACTCCTCCAAACCAACATTCAACAACTCCAAGGACTCCCAAAAATGAAAATAAGGGAATTAAATACACTCTTCAATGGATTAAAGGATGCAGGTGTTACAACTAGGTGGATTGGAAAAAATCAATCTGCAACCGTCCGCTCGTCATCACGCATTCGTCCAAAATGCGGCGGATCGGATCGGTTCGGTTGGTCGGTGTGGGTGGATCGGTATATCCGCTGTCTCTGTGAGAATGATGATCGTGCTTCTAAATAGAAAAGGCAACAGCGACCGTGGATGGGTTGGTGACGCTGGGTGAGGACTAAAGAAGGCAGTGTGATGATGGGCAGCGAGGGCCTAGTAAGAAGGATGAAAATTTAGAATTAAAGTTAGGGTTTTTAGGAATTGGGGGTAGTTGATGAAGATAAGGTTATTCCGATCATAAATGGTTGCCATCACCATACATACATACACCCCAGAACAATTTGTGATCTTCAACTTCTTATTTTTATTTTTTATTTTTAATTTTTTAATTTTTTAATTTTTAATTTTTTTACTAGCAAGAGCAATTTATTGATGGGTACATTGGGGTTAGGGTTTTGAAATAAGAGCAAGATGAAAAAAATGAAGGAGCAAATTTGACCTTTTACAATTGAATTAGACTTTGACTTTTTGGTTTTTCATTTCAACTCTTACGCTATATTTGGTTGGGCTATTTGGGAAGAAATTTACAAAAGAAAAAAGAAAATATAAGTAAAATATGAATAAAATATACTTATATTTTATCTAATTTTACACATTTTTTTTTTCTTTTCAAATTTCTTTTTAAATCTTCTAAGCAAATACAGCATTACTACTGCATGTTGCATGTTGTCACAGCATATTTCCACACTTTCTCTCTCTACATGAGAACCTCTCTCTCTCTTCATGAGAGTTCTTCTTACCCTAGGGTTTTATTATGGGCTCTCCATTTAGGTGGACCTCAGCTTCTCTCTTTTCTGGGGCATTTTCACAGCCTTGTCTTCCTTCCCTCTTCGTTTCTGCTTGTATTTCATTTGCTTCTGCACTAGCCTCTGGTTTTTGGGTTTGCTCCATTTTTTCA